>JAODLL010036874.1:0-21938 GCA_026546735.1 Forbesichthys agassizii
ATTCTATGGATTTCTGTGATTAAAATATAGAAATAGAGAAAAAGCCGACACGACCATAGACACGTTTACCTATTTTGTGTTATTACAGAGAGTAAAGTACAAAAATGGGACTAGTTAAAATGTGAAAGGTGTCCAGCCAGCCCCAATTGGTACGCAGTCAGGCTAAATATGTGCAGTAGCAATATTCAAAGGGAATAAGTCAAAATTTTAAACATGAAAAAATCCAAAGAAGAAGCATTGCAAAAATAAACTAATGTGAGCATTAGAGCACTGTTTGTAGATTAAAGAGTTGTACGAGGCTTACTACAGTAAGACTATAGGCCTACATAATAACCATGGGCTGGTGATTAGTTGTGCTGTCATGTGTTAGTATCCCAATGAAATATAAAAACCATTAATACAGTAGGACAAAAATAATCATATATAATTTTGACCGTTGTGCATAGGCCTATCAAATCTGGTATAGGCAGTGGCGCAGGAGATGTTTTTTAGGTGGGGGGGGATGAAAATGTGAGAAAAAATATCTGAACTTTTAAGCCTGTACAACTATGCTTTTAGTTATTCAAACAGAGTGAAATCGGTCCCAGCCGGAACTTGAACCCCGCTCCCCCGCAAAAGACAAACCCATTACAAGGTCGCCACCAGAAAGTTACTATAAATAGCACCATCGCATGTATTGAAGTATTTGAGAGTTGTTATGTCATAACGTAATTGTTGCGTCATATTTGAGAGTTGTTATGTCATAACCATGTTACACATGGTTATGTTTTTAATTTATTCCAAAGGAATTGCACATTTCTCAAATAATAATTCTGAAATATCAAAGAGAAGCAGACAGAACTACAAAATGATTTTGAGAGCTACAGTATCTTATAAATCCACCAGTCTCTATGCACTATCTATCTTGACAATTCACGTGAATGACAAACATGTAGGCTATATCACAGGAACAGCAATATCCTTACATAACAGGGTAAGTCCGCCTACATTGTTTAGATAAGGTTAAGATATGATGACTTCCTATAGTTTTTATTATATTGTTACTCGTTACCATGTTACACATGGTTATGGCATACTGTTGACTAGGCTCTACACTGGTCAACATGCCACCATGATCACTGGTCAACAACACACGCCATTATATATCTCCATATTTAAAAAATAAGCAAACCACTCATAATAAACAGCAAGCAAACCACAATAAACATACACTCTGCTTTTTACACAAAGGGATACACACCAGTGCACTAAGATGCAAAAAATAAGTACAATGTAGAAGATTATGGCCTACATTAACATATCTTTGTATATGGTCTGCTTACAAGCAAATGTGAGATGATTCTCTGAAGTGTACGTTCTAATATCATTTAATGCAAAAAAACATTGCCTAACATGACCTCAATGAAGTTGGCCCCTCATGTTAATCCTATGAGCGATTCAGCCCATTCCAGCATGAGCGGGAGGATGATGACGTCATGTCTTTACATAAAATAAACCTTAATAAAACTTAAAACAATAATGCACAAATGTTTTTTTTCCCTCAAATGTGCACAGATGACTCACAAACAAATGTGCGAAAAGTTTATAATGATATTAACATTTAGAGTAGGCTGAGGACATCACACCATTGCAAAAAACATAATGTTTAATTTCTCTAAAATGGTTTGTGCACAAATATTTATTTTGCGTGCACAAACGATGCACAAATTAATCAAAATAATTGTATTCACATTTTTTTCAAATGGGGTGCCAACATCACGGAGGTCCTAAACCCATAGTAAAGCGTTGAATTGTATACATCTGATAAGTATATAACAAGTATACTTAAGTATAGTTTCATTAAGTATATATCATGTATACTGAAAGTATACTCTCATATATTTAATTCAAAAGAAGAATACTAGTAGTACACTTGAATTAACTTCCTTTTTGCAAGGGTAGTGTTGAAATTGAGATTTTTAAAGGAGGAAGTCCATCAAACACTTCATTTTACTGTATTCTGGTCAATTTTAAAGCACCAATTTGTGCCTTTTCTCCATTCATTTGAGGTGGAAATTCCTTTATGTAAAGGAAAACACAAATCCAGGAACCAGGTGATTGAATATATTGCATCTTATGATAATTTACTATATAGTTTCTAAGTAAGAACACATAGAAAATATAAACTGTGCAGTCAAATTTCAGGTTGTACCTGCGCGATGGCTGCTACCTCCCTGCAGCATCACGGCATGCAGCTCCATGGTCTCTGACACCAAGACCCAACTCCTCTTTCGGCTGTCCGCCACACTGCAGTGGAGTTCTCCCATCTTGCTGAAGCCGCTCTGGCGGTCAGTAGATGGGGCGGCACACCGCTCAAACACAAATTGTTCTGAAAAGCAAACAGGTACAAAGACACATGTCAGAATATGTATTTTATATGCAGATTCAAACTTACAAATAGTTGTTCATAGTTTGTGACATTGTGGTTCATAGCTGACACAGTTTGCAAATTATGAATCACATAACCCCCTAAAATCATCCTGTGACTCTTGATAGGATAGATCAAAATGTAATGGAGAGTGTTGGGTGCTATTTGTATCCTGAGTACATACGATACAATATGGTAGCCTAGTGTCTAGGCCCTAGACACTAGACATTACGTTCAGCTTTATTAGCCCCCTAGACTCTAGGGGGCTAATAAAGCTGAACGTAATATCTAGTTTGAACCCGTCGTCATTGAGGCTGACGTTTGTTTACCAAGTATGATACTGGAAAGTGTTTGTTGGCAAAATATAACAGAGTTTGTTTTACAAAAAGCAGCTGCAATTTGATATATATTAGATATATTGTTTATGGTGTACGGGTAAAAGTTTGACTCATTACGTGACAGCCAAAGAGACGGCATAGCTACATTCTTCAGTCTGTTCAGGTTAACTGCAGACAGTTTATCTAGGATACATATTCCAGATTGTGGCGACCTCCACCAGGAATGTTTTCCCATCATCACAACACTATGGCTTTCAACACTATTTTATTATTATTTATTCATTTGAGCAAGAAGCAGAAATTTGCTACAGATTTTTAGAGTCAAATTAATGTAATTGTTATTGTAAGTTCCACAATATAGTACAAATAATGTTATTACATTATTTTATGCTATTTGTTTGTACACACTATTATTTTAGAACAGTAAAGTTAAAAAGTGTAACTGGTGTGGGTATTGTGAAAACATTTGCACTGAAGATGGTACATGTTTTCCTTTGCATCACTGACAGACTGCATTTTGAATAATGCACATTGCAATGGCAAAAATGTTTTTGACATAGTAATTATGGTGAAATGTTAAGAATTGTAAATTAAAAAAAAAATGTGCTAAACAGTTGGTTGATATATGATAGTACCTATCCTCCTGACATGGTAAGAAAGCTGTGTTGAATTTGCGTATGTTTGTGGTGGGTCCGTACACATTTTAATCACCATCCATCTTGTAAACCTATTAGTAAGACCTATATAAGCTACATATAATTCTCAATGTTAGTGCTGATGTGATAGTAGTAGGCATATTAACTTTGTTAGTTGTATGGTGGTATTATTCTCTGCTCTGCCAGGTTAAGCAAACTATGTTTAGTGTTTCATTTCTACTTTAAAAAATGCAGTGCTCTAAAATGTGTGTGTGTTTATGCATTCCTACCTTCCACTACACTCTCTAACATGATGTTGAGCAGATCTTCATCTCTAAACTCTGTGCTCAGTTGGGTTTCAGACTTCATCCCCTTTAACCTCTCCATGGCGATGACCAGGTTGACCACACGCCTCATGGTCAAAGGATGATGGGCAATCTTTAGCTCCAGACCCTGAGGTAACTTTGAGTTCCACTTCTCATCAAATGAAGAATTCTGTTTAAAACAATAAAAAATTAAAGTCAGGAGAAAATCGTTTGGGAACATAAGTGTTGAATGTTTATTTGTTTACTGGGATAGAATACTCACCCTCATCATCCTGCATGGAGATTCAAATTCCATCTTTTTTAGTTTAGATCTGGTAAAAAAAATACATTAAACAATGGCATGGCTGTTAACATTGAAGAAAAACATATGTACTTTTTTCTGATACTGGTCTCAACACCTATTTTGCTAATAATTATTTTCCCATATACCACATTTTTATCTTTATCTTGGAACAACTCTGTTATACCAAGCAACAAAAAGTTCCAACGTATTGAACTAGACACTGAATGTCCAGCTGGATATCTGATATCCAGCTTAGATAAAACATTAAAGTAGGAGAGGATGCTGATTTACCTGCAGATAGTTGTAAAACAATGAGTGTTGTTAGCAGGTTCCACGACAATGTTGTTGTGATGGAATTGTAGTGTTTATATACAGTAAGCCTAAAAAACCACTGAGCAGGACTCAACAAGAGTGGAGGAATTTCCCATGCAGGAAGTGAGTTTTAGTCTTATCTGCGTCCCTGATGATGAAATAATGTACTTGTACACTGCCAGATGTCTTATTACTGATTAGCTCATTAATTCAATACTATTAGGGATAGGCTCACTTTTTAAAATCCATACTTAATTTAAATGTTTAGGATTTTGTATTATGTTGATGTATAGCGCAACTTCAATGATAGCTATTTTTTGAGAAACTGGTATTGAGGGGCAAGTCATTGTACAATTACAATGTAAAATATAGTTAAAAGAAGTGATATAAGGACCATTCCCAATCAGTGGCACAAACGTAATATGGAGGAGCACAAAACACGCTCTCTCAAAGATTTTACATTCTAGACTAAATTAGTATATAATTATAGGTCTAAATGCCAATTGCTTTGTTTTAGTGCCATCTTCTGGCAGACTTATTCCAAACAATTCTGATGATATCAACTATTCCATTCTCAAGATTGAACATATTTTAACTAATTAGGCAATGCACTTGTCAGTTATAGCTTCCCTGGAGTATTTGAACAAAATGTGGTTATGTACTCAAAACATTGTTGTAATTCCTGTAAGATGTACTGTATCTCCTTTCATCAAAATGGCCATGTTCAAAACATGTTTTGGCCCGTTATGTTATGCAGTAGGCCTTCACTGCGCAACTGCCATTGTGTGTCTCCATTACCAGCAAAACAGATCTCCCCTCAGCGAAAATAATAACATTGAACTTTGAATCCCTTGAAGAATATTCCTGTAAAATGTGTTGATGATTGAAGTTACATCCCTGTGTAATTTTAAAAGGAAGTAGGTTCTTCAGAAAATGTACATGTGCTAGGAAGTCCAGCGAAATAATAATGGTTCAAGGCCAAAGCATTCATTACTTCTAAGAAAAAATGTGAACGTAATTGTTATTGTGTCCCTTAAAGGAATACTTTTTTGTGCCCTGTTTACTGTACCTACAGGTATCTGTTTATCTTACAAATGCGGCATCATAGTTATACAGTCATTTTAATGTAACTTTTTTTAATTTACCATCTATTCTTAGTATATAGAAGAGTTTTGGTTGGCGTGACAGAAAAATATAGTTTTCTGTCACTATTTTTTTATATTAGCCAATCCGTGAACAGCTCTGATGTGTTGTACAGGAGTGTTTCTTGACAGTAACAAAATTCCAGCCAGCCAGTTAAAGTAAGTGCTTGTTTACAGTTGAGTAACAGAGCCAAGTCACTTCTTTCCTCACTTCTTTGTGAGAATTTCACAAGGAAGGAAATAGCATATGACAGCTAAAATGCTGACAAAAACAATTGGCCAGCCGACAGGGAGAATCCCTACTATTATGCGGTGTCATATGTAGCCTACCATGATATGCTATTAGACTAATCAGTGAATTCCAAGGTGACAATGTTTCAACAAATAACTTATTTCCCTACTAGACATGCACCAGTCCATCGTACATTCTGCTCGTGAAGTGTAAACGTCAAGGAGCTCAACCACAAAGCAGAAGTCTACACAAGCAGACTGCACGGGAAGTGTGCTACACAATAAAAAAAATGGTCTGTTAATTGTGAGCTTCATGAAATAGTGTTCTATGGAAGAATATGACATCCATGGCCTTATTTGCTAGAGAAAGAATCAGCATCTATATACAGTACAGGTTGCCTTTACTACTGTAAATAAGGTTTCCCTGGGATCAGGTGCACATTATCTTCTCTAAAACTGTCACTCATATAGTATGGAGCTAAACATTTTTTGGTTTGAGCCATGTCCATTTACAATAGGTACAAAGTATTCTTTAATGCAAAACTCTTCAGTTAATGTACATATAATGCACAAATATACAAAACATACCAAGACACTGCATGCATTTATAGAAAGTACCAACATTTACAAACAAGTAGAAATGCTGTATAATTGGTTTCAGCGTGATCTTGCCAAAAACAAAAATCTATTAGAAAACAAGGTAGAAAACGTTCAAACCATGTGGATTTAGTAATTTAATGCTCTTTGTAATAGGTTTAAAAAATTGATTATTATAACAGTTTGTTCTTCAATTCAGTTTTATGCTACTATATGTTGAAGCCTACATTCAACAGTTTAAAAAGATTGTGTTAACATTTGCTAAATGTGCAACTAAATCTGACACAAATTGTAATTTGCTATTTGGATTAAAGCAAAGGAAAATCAGTCTATTTGTTCCATATAGACTGCTGGTGTGCTTGCTGTGTTAACAAAATAAGAAAACTGAGAAATGCATTAGATAAAACTGATGATCTTAGTTAGGACTGTATATAAATATTAAGGCTTTAATAAAAATACTGTCTAATAACACTATGACCACCGTTCTCTTTATCTCATACATGTTTTTGTTGTTTATGTGTAATGTTCAGCTCATAAATCACGATGATCTGCTTCAATAGGCAACTTAAAACCTGAAGAACAGGACTATGGCGCAAGTTCCTGTGACATCACTAGGGCATGTCCCGGGAGTTTACACTTTTAAACTATCAATATCGTCATCGAGTAAAAACAAGGAAACCAGTCAAGGTGTTTTCATAATTATAGTTTTCTATTAAACAACTAAATCGATCAGTAATAAAACACACACACAGAATATGCAATGTATGTATACTTTTTTTTTCAAGACAGTGGACCGTTTAGTCAATTTATCTTGGATCTCTAGTAACAGATTATAATACAATAAGTACAGTACGTATTAACATTAAATTGGCATGCATAATTCTTACAGTATAAATCACACATTTACATACCAAAATATATCATATATATTAACTTTCTTAATTTTATATAAAACACTATACACATTTAGTCTCTTTTTAAGTTAAAGCATTCCAGAGAGAATTGAGGAATAATACATTTCACTTGCTCTCAAAATAACTGCAATTTAAAAAACAGTATAGAACACAAATATTGAGGTCCAAAAAAACGCACTTAAACCCTATATACTTTTAAGTTAAGTACACTCAACTCAACAACTCCCTTCATATATTTTTGTTTAAATGGCTGGAAACTTGGAGAATTTGGAAATGTTTGGCAATGTTCTTGACCATAAGAGCGCAATTACATTTAGGCAAACCAATTCAGGTTGACTTGCCTGGCCCCAGGAAAACTCTGCGAACGTGCAAATGCAGTGGTCACATGGGGGCATGGTGATTAACATTTCGTGGTAATTTGGAGACCCTTCCTAAAAAGCATTCCATTTAACAGGCCTAAAAAGAAAGAAATCTAGGGATGCCCAATTTGCGTTATTTCAGTTATGTCAGTTCTCTATCGCAGGAACTGCGATCTATTACTTATGGTACATGATCATGTGATCATGGTAATCCAATCGAAAAACTCTACAATCACGCTGAATGGCTGAGAAGGTCAAAGCTGCGCACACGATTAATTTGTTTGATTTTACGCACAGAGCTAAGTTACTTTTTAGAGTTGGTGTGTGTTCTTTCATTTTACTCACCAGCTCCGAGTGCCTGTGTGTATCCTCTGGTCTCTTAACAGGTGACGCCATGTTGTCGAAACTATACCCGAAGTGTGGTCGCTCCCGGGTCAAAGGAGACCACCATTTGAGCTGTGTGCATTGTCTGGGAAGGCCCCATGCTGAAGCTGCCCTCCTCGAGGACGAGGTGGCGTGCAGCTCCTGCTCTCAAATGTCCCTGGGGACAATTCGACGGAGGCTCCGAATGTTCCCAGCGGAGGCGGAAGAAGACGTCCCCATGTTGGACTCGGAATTTCCGCCTTTAGCTAGCTCCGTGGCTGGTGTGGGCCCCGCTTTGAGCGCCGCTCCCCCACCCAGAGATAGCACATCCCCTAGTGCTAATCCTTCGCCACGTGCCAGCCCAATTCCCCGTCCAGCAGTCTCTTTCCCGAGCAGCTTCCGGGAAGAGCTCAGCGGTGGAGACATTGAATTTGGCGGCCATGATGCGTGCGACTTCGAATAGTCAGACGACGACCTGCCCATTGACCAGGACGACGGTGCTAGCACGGCGATTTCATATGCAGCTAAGCATATTAGCACGGAGTTGCTTGACGTAGCCCAGCGTGCTGCGGCTAAGTTGGGCCTCTCCATTCCCCCTTCGCCCATTGCCGAGGGTTTGCTCCTGGACGGAGAGTTCTATGAGGGAGCCCCTCGTCGAGGCTTTCCACTCATCCCGCTCTTCTCCGAGGTCCATGGGGAGATCAAAAAAGGGTGGATAAACCCCTTTTCCGCCCGTGCACCAGTCCGGGGTTTGATGGTTTGACTAGGCTGGACCAAGCTTGTGAGCTAGGCTACACGGTTTTCCCGCCGGTTGAGGGCCCGATAGCCAGCTATCTAGCCCCAACGGAGTCAGCGGGTTTGGGGAAAAAAGCCTCTCCTCCCAAATAGTGCCGACTGCCAGATGGCATCCCTTCTGGAACGGTCGTATTTGGCTTCCGGCCAAGTAGCGTGTGCGATCAACACGCAGGCTTTGCTTCAGCGTTACCAAGCTAAGATTCTAACGGAGTTAGCAACGACTGTGAAGGCAAGCAACGAGGTACTAGTAGAGCTGCGGAAGCTAACTGACCCATCACTGCGCCTCACTCGTTGCGCTGCCCAAGCTGTAGGCCAAGCCATGGGAGCCAACATAGCAGGCCACCATGCAATATGGCTTTCTCTGTCACACTCGTTGGGGAAGGACATCTAGCCGCTGCTAGATGCTCCGGTCTTGCCCGAGGGTGCCTTCGGGGAGGCCGTGGAGCTGATGACTGCGAGGTTTGAGGAGGCAAAGAAGAGCCAGGAAGCACTTGCCGCGTGCCTCCCACGCCAGCGTCGATTATTATCTCGCCCCTCGGCCAACAGCTCTTTTCAGCCACCCAAGGGAGACAGAGCCTTCCACTCCCCGCCTCCACCACAGACGCAGTCTCACCCACAGGGCTGGAGCAGAAACTCCATCCGCCCTTTGAGCCGGGGTAAACAGCAGTCGGGTAAGCGGAGCAGGTCCCAGTCCAGCCACAGCAGGGTCCTTCGATGACACAACCGAAACCCTGAACGACCTCTAAAGATGAGCGGGGCAAATTTGACAGGGCCGAGGCCCGCAAAACGTTGCTCTCTCCCCCGACACGAGGCCGGAGAGCATGTTTTGTCTGCACAAACACATAAACACATACACTTGCCCGACCACTCGCCCAAGTATGTTGTTTACGCTAAGCATGCCCCACTCTTGCAATCCACACAGAGTTTATCCCAGTCCCGATTACATGAAAACCCGACTGGCAAACAGCTGCTAAAACGTTTAAAGAGACAGCCTCTAACTGTCCTCAAGCTACTAACGCCGACTCGCCAAACAAATTAAACACAATCGGCCCCGTTCGACACTTGAGCTCGGCCGATGTAATAAACCCAGCCCCCCCATTGTCTCACGGCATGTGGGAACGGTAAAGCAGTTGACCATGAGCGGGCTCTTGTCTGACCTATTGCGATACAGGCTCGCGCTACAACAGTGCGCACAGGTATGGTGCGCGTACACTTCGTGCCCGTGGATTCAGAAAACAATAGAAGCGGGTAATGTCATTCAGTTTGCAAGACTCCTCCCTCGATTCAAGGGGATTATCGAGTCTATAGTGCAACAAACTACGCTTCTCCTTTCAGAGTTGAGCGTACGAATTCCAAGCTTTGTGCGTTTTCACCAAATGCGTGGAGGCTGCCCTAGCATGCTGGCGGCCGCGGCGCTGCCCATGGGCATGCTGCGCGCCCATGCGTTGCTGATGTCGTATATCAACAAATGTCTCTATCCTGCCAGGGGCAGACATCGCATGCTGTGTCCCCGAGGTGTAGGAGGGCATTGAAGGTGTGGAACGAAGCCCAGTTCCTCCACAAGGGGGCCCCATTAGGGAACGTGTTTACAATGGGGCGTCGGCGAGCGGCCATTGGACAACAGCCCAGGAAAAATCACACAAATGTGTTGGAGCTGTACGCAGTGTTGTTAGTACTACAGCATTTTTCGTCGGCCCTCAGAGGCCAGCATGTCCTGGTGAGGTCAGACACATCCGCGACACATACCTAGCTGAGAAAGAAGCTATACACTTTTCCTCCGGTGGCGCTCATTCAGCCTCTTCTAGACAGAGCGAGGGACGATGTGTTAACCCTGATTCTGGTTGCTCCATACTGGCCCAACCAGCAATGGTTTGCATACCTCTGCAATCTATGTGTGGGGTCTCCATGGAAAATTCCCCCCCCTGCCGGGACCTGCTTATGCAGGCACGCGGGTCCATCTGGCACCCGCGCTCAGACGTGTGATGTCTCTGGACCTGGTATCTGAGCGGGAGGAGCTCCAGCATCAGGACAGGTCTGATGAAGTAGTTGCCACTATACAGAGTGCAAGAGCGCCCTCTACGCGCTCTCAATACTCCTTGAAGTGGCGGATCTTCACCCAGTGGTGTCAGTCATGGGGGCATGATCCTTCTCAGTGCCCTGTTGGTCCAATCCTGGATTTTTTACAGGACGCCAAGGGAAAGGCAGCGTTAACACTCAAGGTCTACCTAGCAGCGATTTCAGCATGCCATGTCGGCTTAAAAAGATCGACACCTGGTAACCACCCACTGACGTCCCATTTTATGGCCGGCGTGCCAGCATTACGGCCAGCACGGTCCTCCTTGGTACCACCTTGGGATCTGATGGTGGTCTTACAGGCATTGGCAGGGCCCCTATTTGAGCCCCTATATACTGCGGACATTAAAACTGTGTCCTTGAAGACAGCACTGTTAATAGCACTTGCTTCTGCAAAACGGGTCAGGGAGCTACAGGCCCTGTCTGTACACCCATCCTGCATGCAGTTTGTGGGGTCGGACAGAGGGTGGTTATGCATCCTAACGCGGCGTTCACGCCAAAGGTGATTACCACACCATTTAAGAACCAAGTAATCAAACGTGAGGCATTTTATCCTCCCCTGTTCGCATCAGTGGAGGATGAAAGGCTGAATGCGTTGTGTCCGGTGCAGTCTTTACGATGCTACGTTGATCGCACTAAGGGCTATAGGCGTAGTGACCAGCTGTTTGTGTGCTTTGGCTCCCAAGCCAGGGGTAAGCTTCTGTCCAAAGGGCAGCTATCGCACTGGCTGGTTGAGGCAATAGGGCTGGCCTACAGGTGCCTGTCCCTGGAGGTTCCGCTAGGCCTGCATGCCCACTCGACTAGAGAGGTCTCGTCTCCCTGGGCCCTTTTCAGAGGGGTTTCAGTGGATGACATATGTAGAGTGGCAAGCTGGAGCTCCCCACACACATTCGTACGGTTCTACATGCTTGATGATACCAGATCCTCCATGAGTGATGGAGTTGTTGGAGCATGAGACCCAGTGGTATGAGCCACATACTGTCTTAAATTCTTCTATACATGTCCAATAATTCCGCATGTCGGATGCTATAAGGGAGGGGGACTGAGGTCCCCTTTCTACCCGCCCAAACATCCTTCACAGTCTGTGGGTCTATGTTAGGCTTCACATAGGTGTGTTAGTGATGCCATTCTTATTGAAGCATATGTTCTGGATTCCCCTCGGTCCGCCACCATACTTGTCGGGTGATTGTATGCAGTCCCATAAGTAATAGATCGCAGTTCCTGCGATAGGGAACGTCTAGGATGTTTTCACATCCTCAGCTCCCTGATCTTTTATTACTTTCGCTGCAGCACGGTGTGTCCAGAGGCGCTCAGTGGCGAAAAGAGGAAGTTGAGAGGGCACGCTGCTATTTATGCCCCACGGGCGGCTCAGGGGCGCAGCTTTGACCTTCTTAGCCATTCGGTGTGATTGTAGAGTTTTTCGATTGGATTACCATGATCACACAATCATGTACCATAAGTAATAGATCTGGTCCCTACTCAGGGAACCAAGGATGTGAAAACATCCCAGACGTTCTCACAATGTTTTTTGAATTGGGCACCTACAATCGGCAGATAGGACTGAAACACGGACCACGCGTTAATGGCGGGCACTGGGAAAGCCCTGAGGAGAGCCATGCCGACCGACTGTTTCTTCAAGGGCACCGTTCTGGGCTTTTTTGCCCGTGGGCAAGTCAGAAGTTTGATACGCTTGAGACCTATGCCCCATTACATTTCAGTGTCCCTGCAGCATCAAGACCCCCAAAACACTGTCTGAACAATGTTGGCAGAGACAATGTAAAAGCATTTCAATCGGGCAATTCGATTTCCAATTCAAATAGCATCCTATTAAAACAGACTCTTTGGGGGAGGGGCCTCCCAAACCCCCCGAACAGCAAAGAGGCCCCAAAATCGGTGAGCCGGTTCTTGGCTACCCCCTGTACCCACCCTCCGAAGCACAGCCCTCTAGGTGGTCCGAAAAGGAATATTTGTGAAAAAAGCCTTACATTTCAAATGGGTCTGAGGTACTACAAGTCAGAGATCTATTGCATCAGATATTGGAGGTTCGACCCTAACCCTAGCAGTCCGATCCTTTCCAAACTCAGATATGACATTCCCGGGCACGCCCTGGACTGACATCTGGAAAATCGTGCCCCCGCTCCGAATCCCTAGGAGTCTGGTTCTGGATCGGGCCATTTTGGTTAATGTAAAAGCAACCCAATTGGGCAAAGGCTTTTCTCAGGGTTTTAAAGTTGCAAATGTTGCCAAATTAACTGACCAGCTACAGGGCGTCAAGCCGAGCAACCCATTTCCATTTTAGGCCCCGGTCACCTTTTAGGGGCCATTTTATTTTGGGAATACTCTAGGACTGTGAAAATTCCGTAGTCTTATCGGGAAGTGGGGATGAACGTGTGGTGTTGATTTGGGGACCCTGTCTAAACAAAATCCGTACAAAATGCTTTAAAATGTAAAACTTCTAGTGTTACCTATTTTCAATGGCACTTTGTTGTCTTAGTTGTCTTAAATATTTTGGCCACAGCTCCGCCTTCGAATGTCACAGAACCACGTGACTTCAGATATAAGACCTGCTAGTGATGGTCGAGTTGTAACTGATGGACAGGGGTCTTTTTCCCTTTCGTGGCACCCCTCTACTCTCTCACCTCACCCTGTCGTCGAGTTGCTTTCTAAACTTGGACAGATGGAATAAAATGCTAACATAATTGGGCAAATTTTCAATTCAAGTCTCCCAGATTGGGTAACATGTATTTCAGGGGTCTCGCCCACTCCTCAAATCTGATATCTAAAATGGTTCTTATTTCTTGTAGAGCAGGTTTGGGTGAATTGATGGTAGCTGGTGGAGCCCCATTTTGGCCATTGCGAATCGTTACAGAGACCGCCCGTTTCTGACCCCCGGGCCCCATTTGGGCAATCCCGATCGCAATAGCGCCTGCTCCTGCATCGGGCAATTTTTTCAAATTCGATGACACCGCTACACCTTCCAAACCCAATGGCAAGTGCGATTACATTGAGAAAATGCCCTTCAACCGTAGATTTTAGTTACCATTAAAATTAAAATATATAGGCCTACTCTTGCAATTATTCGTCGCCATTTTGACGTTTCAGTTTACAATAAAATGTACCTAGAACAGGCAACAGTTTTAGCTATAAAATCATACATTTGACGAAATTGTGATATGTCAGTATATTAAAAAAATTTGTATTTGTCTTATTGTGACGTATAACCCTTGTTCACGTACCGAAGGTCACATATAGTATGTCAGTGGCAGTCTTAATAATAACATATATGTAAGGTTAATATGAGTTTCAGTTTCAATATGAGTGTCTAGCTGGGGTTCGCTACACACGGTGGCCCAGTGGATAGCACTGTGGCCTGTCAGCAAGTAGGTCCTGGGTTCGAACCCAAGTCATCCCAGCCTTTCTGTGTGGAGTTTGCATGTTCTCCCAGTGTCTGCGTGGCATCCTCCAGGTGCTCCCATTTCCCCCACTATCAAAAAAACATGTTAGGTTCACCCTCCAGTCAGTGCCGTTGACCTCAATCTGGAGGTGGTCCCCAGGCGCTGCTCAGCGGCTGCCCACTGCTCCCTTGGGATGGGTTAAAAGCAGAGAAAAAAATTTCACTACATGTATGTGTATGTCACAATAAAAGCACCTTTACCTTTTAAAACACTTTGGTGCCGACTGAAGGTGGCTTTATGTCACAATAAAAGCACCTTTACCTTTTAAAACACTTTGGTGCCGACTGAAGGTGGCTTCATGGCTTCTCCAAAGTTCTCCCACACCCGCTTCTTTGCTTCTGCTACAGTAGAAGCTCCAGCCCTTAGAGCCAGCCAGTACCCTGCAACCGCCTCCGGAGACTTCCAAGACAACATATCCTAAAAGGCCTCCATCTTCAGTCGGACGTATTCTCTGACCACCGGTGTCCACCACAATGTTCGAGGGTTACCTCCCCTTGATGCACCAATGACCTTAAGACCACAGCTCTCTGCCGCAGCTTCAGCAATGGAAGCTTTTAACATTGCCCACTCAGGTTCAATATCCCCAACCTCCACAGGGATGCAAGAGAAGCTCCGCTGGAGGTGTGAGTTGAAGATCTCACGAACAGGGGCCTCCTTCAGACGTTCCGAGGTCACCATCAAAAACATGTCAGGTTCACCCTCCAGTCAGTGCTGTTGACCAGACACTGGGATCAATCTGGAATCGGTCCCCGGGCGCTGCACAAGTAGCTGCCCACTGCTCCCTTCGGGGATGGGTTAAATGCAGAGAATGAATTTCTCCTAAAGGGGATTAATAAAGTATGATTTCTTTCATCTTTCTGCACTACCCATTTAGGCTTGCCATGTCTGTCCAGAGTTTTCCCCCACCCCTTGACCCAACTCACCACAAGATGGTGATCAGTTGACAGCTCTGCCCCTCACTTCACCCGAGTGTCCAAAACATTGGTCTCTGTGACGTCGGCTCAGCCTGGCAACTCCTTAGTTACCAGGCAAGCAGGAGAGGTCATCTTCACCTGGGGACTAAAAGATTATGCTTAACTGTTTAGATATCCTTACAGAAGCTTATTTGTGTGTCACACTATTGTTTTAAATTTTTAAACTTTGTTACACAAAGGGTAATTACACAAATCAAAAAATATGAACATTATCCTAATAAGAATATATTCCTAATACCTACCTGCACACTGCATGTGAATCTGGAGGGGCACATTCATGCACGTGAGGCATGATTTTATGAAATAGCTTCAGGAAAAAAGTAAAGTCATCATCCTGCAGCATCCTCAGGTAGCCAGATGCCTCCCTCACTGTGGTGCTATCAAACGAGCTGGTCTTTCTGATGGATTCAAAACACTATTAGGTCTGTAAGAGCCAATCTGACTATGCTAGGTTGGAGCAGTGCTTGTTTACACTTTGTGAATACATTTCTTTTATTTTTATTATATTACTGCCCAGTGTATGTGCCCTCTACAGATGTACTACAGTGGCCAGATGAACCCTGAAAACGAAGGGGTGTGTCTGAATGGAGAACATAATTTTTTGACGCTCTTTTCCCAATTTGTTTGTAATTGAAAGAAAATTAAACCCATTAACTTTATTTCTTTGGACGTCGTTATTTTACTTTAACGGAATGCCACCACGAAGGTTAAGAATCCCCGGTCAGCACCGCAAGTGATCAAGAAAAGACTAAACATAAGACTAGACTAAACAACTATATAAGTCAAAAAGTTTGCCTATGGGTCTTGAAACACTGTGGACAACAGGATTACAGGAATTTGGAAACCACAGGATGAAGAGGCTTCAAAAAGAAAAGACATCGCATGCACAAAAATGACAAATGTTTGCGGTAGGCCTCTGTTAAATGGAACAAACAATTGGTTGAAGAAGCCAGGGTTTGCATTATTTCGTTTGGACTAATTATAAACTGTATTATTAACTGAGTTCGAGTTAGGTTTGTTGCGACTTTAAGTTATTAAACTGCAACTTTGAGAAAACACAGTTACTGTTTTCTGAGCGTTTCGATATTAGTAGCCTAATAACGCATATTTTTGCTTAGTTATATATGCCTACCTGTTTTTGATTTTGAGGTCAATAACGTAAAGAGTAACATAATTTTTTGTTAATTGATCAAATGGAAGATGACATCGAAAGGGACGAAGTCGCACAAATGGAATCGGAAATCATTTCCAAATCTGAGATATACAAGATAGCTTAGCGCAACAGCAGAAAGATCAAACTGGGACAGCTTACATGCAGAATGAGTTTATCAAAGAAATAATGAAGATGATGCGAATGCTAATGAAGTCGAGGATAATATTTTTAAATATAATGATTTGCTGGAGGACTTTGGTTATTCACAAAGAAAATCTGCTTTTAACAAAAATATGTGGTACACACCTAGGATGAACACTATCGTGAGCCAATGGTTATTCACACAAAACAATGATGTGCATGACAGTGAATAGCAAAAGATCACACGCAACCAGATCAATTCAAATGCTCTGTTAATCTCTGCAACGTGCAACAGCTGACAAAGTCGATCTTGAAATTAAAGTGGCTGTGCTAAAAGCAAAACACGTTATAGAAAATGAGGAAGAAGAACTAGTCAAAAGGCAGGAAACTTTAAGGAAACAAAAGGAAATGTTAAGACTAACAAGCGAACTAGATGCAACTAGGGCAAAACTAGCTGCTTTGAGATGAATAGAATCTAGGAGTAAAGTTTCACACGGCAATGGGATGAACACATATTTAGATGACACGCTAATACCACAGGAGTCAAAGGAACTAATCAGAAATTAAACTGATAGATTAAAACCTAAAGCCCATGCTCTTCCTCCTCAACCGGTGCTAATCCATGCCCTGAAAGAGCAATCTACTCGCATGCTGACTACAGACCTACAGTTGAACAAGATTCTTCATGATGTGCCTAACACACAATGACAGCTCTTGCAGCCCTGTTCTCTACAATCGTTCTCTCAGCAGACGCAGCCTTCTCAACCTCCTCTACAATCTGCACATCAAAGAACCCAGGCCACATCATGCCTACAGCGAAGTCAACAATTAACACGTGACATGCACTCACTCCATTCTGATAGCCCTCCTTTAGGGCCCACACAAGACAATGCTAGTTTATTAAATATTCTCCAGAAGCAGAACGACATCACCGCAGCCCTGATAAAACAGCAGTCCTTACCAAGAAAGCTCCTAGAAAAAAAATCTAAATGATTTGTACAGCAATCTTCCAAATCTCAATGTGACGTTGTCAGCTCAACCATGTCTTCTTCACTAAATTACACGGACTACAGTACATTATTTTAATGTTCTATCTTCTGACAAAAAAAAGTTTGTATCCCAGTTTTAATTGGTTCATGGCTGCCAAAAATTAAGCTTTAGATATTTGAACTGTATTTTGTCTCTCTCTCTCTCACATACATATACATACATACATACATACATACATACATACAGCATTATCTTAACTTTTATATAAAATAAAATAAAACCTGTCTCCTGTTGCTGCTGTTGTCACTATTCTACAATGTTTGTTGCGTACGTACTATGTAGTAGGCTATAACATATGATCCTGTTGTACTGACAAATACTAATTGTAAATTCCTTTAGATAAAAGTGTCGGTTGGCTGTAAATGTAGGCTAATTTACCAGATGAAAGGTTACACCCATAGTTGTTATCTGTTTGTTGTACCAGTTGGACCTCGTCCGCATCTTCCATATGATCTTCGTTACCGGTAAGCTCATGAGCACATTCTCCACGAATGTCTACTCCAAGGCGAGCATTTGCCCTATTATAAGCTGATTCCCGATTGATCTGATATTTTCCCCAGTTGTTCCAGATAAATTGCAGTGGTGTAGCACCGGTTTTCAGTCTCTTTCTACCGCTTTTTGTGGTGTACAGATCGGCATTTTCAAAGTGCATGCTGCATACAAACGTATTCCCACAGGTTATATTTAAAGAAATACCTTCATCTCTCCTTATTAAACTTACCCAGGTGCTCCGCAACTCTTCAGCTGTAGGGAAGTCATGAAAACTAAGGTAAGGATGTCTCTGTTTGGAGTTAGAACAGCCAGGTACGCTACAATAACACCGGTGAGTGGACTCGGCCATTGGCTTTCAATTAAACGGAAGTAGCTATACATTGCTTCACGAAGTTCCAACTGCCGGAAGCAGGAAGTGTGATAAAGGCCTATTTGGAACCATAGAGGCAACATAAAGGCAAAGGATTTGCTCAGAGAGCAATTTGGAAACAAATATAAAATAGCCAGTGCTTACATTAGCAAAGCCTTGTCATGGACTCCCTTAAAAGCAGAGGATTCTCAATCCTTGAGATAAAACTCACGGAAGAGGGTTTATACTGACATGCTCTCTAAGGGATTCGCAGAAACAGTGCCTGAGGGGCAGCTGACAAGGAAAGATGGAAGGGTATGGTACCTACCCCACCATAGGTTCTATCACCCAAGAAAAGGTAACTTTAGAGTTGTTTTAGATTGCGGAGCATCCTTCCATAGCAAATCTTTGAATGCAGAACTGCTGGAAGGTCCCGACTTGACTAAAACCCTCATAGGCTTGCTCAACAGATTCTGTCAGGAACCAGTAGGAACGATGGCAGACATCACTGCCATGTTCCATCAGGTAAAAGTCCCCGTCAGTAACTCTGACTTCCTGAAGTTCCTATGGTGGCCAGAGAGGAATGTATTTCAATTTCCTGTGGAACACAGGATTACCATCTTTTTGGTGCTACTTTGTCCCCCAGCTGTGCAACCTACGCACGTAGGAGAACAGCCAAAGGCAACAGGAGCACTTCAGACCTGAGGTAACAAATACCATTCTGCACAAATTTTATGTTGATGATCTACTGAAGTCTGTGCCCTATGTAGACAAAGCAACACAGCTAATAGCAGAGGTTACTTCCGTCTGCCAAAGGGGAGGTTTTCATCTGTCAAAATGGCTGTCCATCGCTGTGGAGGAAAGACAAAGGAAATGAAGGACTTGGATCTGGACAAGGATGAGCTCCCAACAGAAAGGGCCCTTGGTTAACAATGGTGCATTGAAAATGTCACTCACATTTAACGTTTATTCAAAATATGATCCCTTTGGTTTATTGACCCCATTTACACTAAAAGCTAAACTTCTACTGCTGGAGCTGTGTAGAATGAACCTAGGCTGGGATGAGCAGACACCAGTGCAGTTCTGAGAGCAATGGCTAAAATTGGCAGCTGGACTGACTCGGATCTCAGACTTCAGAGTGCAAAGATGTTTCAAAGCTAATGGATTTGGAACAACAGTTCATGCACAGCTGCATCATTTTACAAACGCCAGTGACCAAGGCTACGGAACCGCGAGTTACTTACGACTTGTAAACAAAGACAATGACATCCACGACACCTGGGTAATGGGCAAGGGATGTTTGGCACCCCTCAAATGAATGACAATACCTAGAATGGAACTGGGTCCTGCTGTTTTAGCCACCAGAGTACACTGCAAAAACAAACATCTAACTTAGTGAGATAATCTTGTTTTTAGATTTTAAAATCTACTTTGAATTGTTTCTAATATAAATGGCTTATCTAGTGACTTAAATTAAGTAAATCTGCAATTAATTTAAGAAATCTTAATAAGTGAATTTCACTTACTGCACTGGCAGTAAAAATTGCTTGTTTTAAGCATAAGAAAGCTCATAACTAATATATTTGCACTTATATTTGATAGGGCATTTTTTGCAGTGTAGACAAGCTGTCCCGTGTTAAAGTACATATCCAATGAAAACGCTAGATACAAGAGGTTCGTCACCAACTGAGTTGCAGCAGTCAGAGATGCAACGGACATAACACAGTGGTACAATGTCAACACCCTACAGCCCTCCAGACGATGTGACCAGGGGACAAACTGCAGACAAGTTCATAAATAACAAAAGATGGTTCTATGGACCAGGCATTTTACAGGAATGGAAAGCAGAAATGGCCAGCCAGCTTTAACTCAACTTTTCTCCTTACACAAGACGACCCTGAAATAAAGAGGGCACATAGGGTAAATACACTGTGCATCAATGACAGCTACACATAGACTGATAACCCATTTCTCTAACTGGACAAAGCTTAGGATTGCAGTTTCCTGGTATTTAAAGCTAAAGGATACATTAAAACGGTTAGCGTACAAAAGAAAGGTCAGTGAAAATAAAGTGGCCACGAGGAACATGAGAATGGACATGATCAGTCACACACCAAGCATTCAAACACTGAGTCTCAAAGATTTAAAACAGGCAGAAGATGCCATAGTTCAATATACCCAATCTCAGTACTTTCCAAAGGAAATAGAAATACTAGCGACACAAACATCTGAAACGAAGAAGGACAGCACACTGTACAAGTTAGACCCAGTGTTGAGAAATGGCATGATAAGAGTTGGGGGTCATCTGAATAGGTCAACAATAGGGAAAGAATGTAAGTTTCCAATTGTAATCCAAAAAAGACTCACACATAGCCACACTTGTCTTGCAACACATACACAGAAAAACAGGACATGGTGGAAGGAACCATATGCTGTCTGAACTATGCAAACAGTATTGGATCATTAAGCCAGCAGCCAGAAGAGTTCTGTCCATATGCGTCACATGCCGGCGTTATAGACCCAGAGTTGGAGAACAGTCAATAGCTGCTACAAGTTTCAAACTACAAGTTTACCTACCTCCATTCACCAACACAGGGGTGGACTACTTCAGACCAATTGAGATCAAACAAGGAAGGACACTCCTGAAGAGGTATGGTGTTGTTTTCACCTGTCTGACAAGCCGATCAATACACATCGAAGTAGTAAATTCCCTAGACACAAGTTCATGCATCAATGCCTTAAGACGATTTATCTGCAGAAGAGGGCAAGTTAAGTACAAACGTTCAGACAATGGAACAAACTTTGTTGGTGCAAAACGTGAAATTAGGGAAGCATTCTCTGCATTGAAGCAAGACCAAATCCAGAGAACACTCATGGAACGAGGCGTACAATGGACCTTTAACCCACCAGGCGCATCCCATCATGGAGGCATATGGGAAAGGCTTATAAGGTTGGTATGACATGTGCTTTATTCTGTTACAACACATCAAACTCTGGATGAAAAAGGGCTCCACAGTTTTATGTGAAGTGGAAGCTATTATAAACAGCCGCCCACTAACTACAGCCTCGAGGACCTGCAAGACTTGCACCCACTAACACCTAACAACCTTCTTCTCCTGAAAGCCAAACCCATACTACCACCTGGTATCTTTGATAAAAAGTATTTGTACGTCAGATGTACAATACTTAGCAAATCTCTTTTGGAGACGCTGGACAATGGAATACCTGCCACTCCTTCAGGAGCGCCAAGGAACTTTCAGCATGATGACATTGTTTTATTGGTCCATCCGGCTTCTCCAAGAGGGCTATGGGTTTTAGGTAGGATTCTCAAGGTCTATTCGAACCACAAAGGACTATTACGAACTGTCAAGATTAAAACCCCAACCAGCGTTGGACAGAGACGGTCGTCTCCTGATAATCTGAATCTCACAGCTAATGACTTCATGAAATTCTTTACTAATAAAATTGACTAAATACGAGAAGAAATTATAGCTTCAACTCAATTCCAATTAAATCATTCTAGTCAAATAAACCAAGACGAAATAGTCA
>JAODLL010036884.1:0-21920 GCA_026546735.1 Forbesichthys agassizii
ATACTTTTTATTTTTCCCCCGTGGTATCAAAATGAGCATTGGGAACCATGGAATTTCTACTAAATGTATGGTATCGTGACATCCTTACCGGCAAGCTGTCCAAATCAGTTTTTTTTTAATTCAGTTTTTTTTTTGCCATTGAAGTAAATGTAGTTCCAAGATATTCATTTGTCTGCTTGCATTGTGTAACTCTTGTGACACTGAAGCTACAGTGTTCTTAGTATTCCAAATTGTTGATTTTAAAAAGGTGTATTCTAAACATGAATGTAGCAGCAAACTACTATTTTCTACAGTATGTTAAGAATATAGTGGAATATTGTCCTTAGCAGCTGTTGGTACGTAATCCGATCTCCGATCAGATGCTTACATAGTGCTGTCGTTACAGCTTGTGTGGGTGGCAAACTGAGTGTTCTTGTTTGGCTGAGAAGCTGGTGCTTACTGTGACATCTAGTGGCAAGACAGTAGGCTGTAAAAAAAAGTAAGACTAGTCTACAGAATGAATCTAATAGGCCAGAAACAATTCTGTATACGCAGTAGACATGGCAACACAGCAAGTATGTTGCATCCGTAAGTGGCGGCGCCTGAAAGCAATGGAACAGCAGACTCTCGGAAAAAGAAAACAAAAGATTAATGATAATGAAGTAGACATTTTATTAGGCCAAAATACATATCTTCCATCTTATAAAGATTATATATATAATATATTATATATGAATCATCAAACCTAGAGATAATGGGTGTAGTTCTACCCCAATATAATTATCTTGGGGTGACTATAACATTTAAATGAAAGAAGTGGAATAAACATTTATTTTAACACCACACAAGTAATCAAGTCTTCTCAGCACATCTCTCCATGGTCTGTATCAGTAAAATACTGTGTTAAACTGATGTTGCATTTCATATTAGCCAGCAGGCTTAATAGTACATTTACACTCTCAGTCATAACTTCAGTTTGCACTCATATTTGCAATTGTACGTATTGTAAACATACATAACCTTGTCATGCCTGCTTTAGATTGACACATCAATTGACCCAACCAGAGCTGTCCACAGCCTACAATTAGCCAATACAAATCTGTGCTGAAAGAAAAGCTTATTTCACATCATACAGACTGCAAATTGCAGTTGATTGTGCTGATGACAGTGCAGCCAATGACATTCCAAACACATGGGTGTTTTGCTGAGAAGGTTGTGGTTAAAGGGCATGCATGCATAAAGCGAAAAAAAATGTATAATTTTCATGATGAAAATGTAATGCATATACGCAACTAATATATTCAGGATATATTCAGGACAAGCCCTAATTGTTTCCCATACTTCCTTCAGCCAATGAAATATCCCAACTGAAGACAGAATTTAATAACTTCTCAAGGTTAATAAAGAAACAATTTATCTATAAACAATAAGGATTCCGACTTTGATGTAGCTGTATTGTATGATCATTCATTTGCTGGACCTGACAATATCGACGGCCTGGTGACTCAATAAAAGTGATTGATTTTTCAAGATAAAGCAATCTAGAATGTATATTTATCTCAATAGTCATGTAGCAGAACTTATAGGAAAACTTGAGCATACATGCTGCTCTGACCAGAAACACGCAGCAGCACAAATGGCATATGTACACAGTGTTCTTTTCAGTAAGAATGATGATAGGTGCAAACACAGGACATTCTTTCTGTTGCCAATGGGTCAGGTACCCCGAGCAGAGTTCTTACCTCCTGCAGTCGGAGCCCATGAAATATTTAGCCAAGCTGAGAATACAGGAAGTGCTCTGGTGACATCAAGCAATAAAACTTGCTCCCTGGGGTTTGCTCTCTGAACTACATATAGTGTGCGACTGCACTCCACAAACTTCTGAGACATTAATTGGCCCCTATTGCCATTTCAAGCAGGCCAGGCTTTTGAAGGCAGGCAGCAACAGACTATATTATTGATCATTCCATCTCTTGGACATTAACATTGAAGGACATAAGAGTTACTAAAGGATTGGTGATTTTTCAAATGATGCATATGGGTTTAATGTATACAATTATTCATCTGGCTATACTAGCGACCTTGTAGAGACATTATTCAAAAGGATTTGGACATCTTAGCTGGGTTTGTATTGCAGGGCTTGACAGAACAAAGTAAGGCCCAGGCTTTGACATTCTAACTATGAGTGTACAAATAGTGTTCAGAGATCCACTGAAATTGATGTGTCACAGAGGAAGGCATCACACAATCCATCAACACCAGCAACAAGTGTATAATTTGCAGATGTCGTGTTCCTATCAGTTCAGTATCGTGAGTTTTCCCCCTCTAATAGCTCAACTGACAATAAAATAGAATCTCTTTCTATGTGTCATACTCTCTGGTAGGGGTTCCAGCTGACAGCCTAAAAGCTGAATCCATTGCTAGTGTCACTCAAAATGCAGAGTATTGTGAACCACATAGCTTGTTGGGTTTGGAGCGTATGATGTATGCAGCCAGTGTTTCGGCCCAGATTGTTGATATTCTGAAATGACTCTGCCGCAGCAAATTGTCCTTGCTGAAAAGGAGAAAAGTAGAGCACTTTAACTGTTTTCTGACACAAAAAAAAGGCATTGTGTTTCATCGGCAGGCATTAAGACCTGCAGGAGAATGAAAGAACATTAATTTGCATTTTACTGTATGTCAACAGTAATTAACTGTAGTTAAGTACTTACAAGACATTTTCATCCAGAGATGAGAGTAGAAACGAGTAGCCTGTGTTGATATGCTGGTCCAATCAATAGGCGCTAGTATTTATTGTAAAAATTGACTAGGCTACCTATGAATAAAGTCAAAGATTAGTTACTGGCAGAGCTTCTCTGGCATCGCTGTGGAGGTTGGGGACATTGAACCTGAGCAGGCAATGTTTAAAGTTTCCATTGCTGAAGCTGCAGCCGAGCTGAGACCACAGCTCGGCTGCAGCTTCAGGTTCTTCAAGGGGCAGTAACCCTCAAACATCATCGGTTGTCAGGGAAGCTGTCCGACTGAAGAAAGAGGCCTTCCAAGATATCTTATCCCAGAGTACTCCGGAGGCGGTTGCAAAGTACCGACGGGCCCAAAAGGCTGCAACCTCTGCTGTGAACGAGGCAAAACAGCGGTCGTGGGAGAAGTTCGGAGAAGACATGGAGAAGGACTTTTGGTCAGCACTAAGTTGTTACTGGAAAACCATCTGCTACCTCAGGAGGGGGAACCATCCGTGCTGTGTACAGTAAGGATGGGATGCTGTTGACCTCAACTGACATGGTAATTGGGCAGTGGGAGGAACACTTTGAGGAACTCCTGAATCCAACTAACTGTATGGTAGAGGCAGAGCTGGAGGCTGATGGAGGATTATCGTCAACTACCCTGGTGGAAGTCACTGAGATAGTCAAACAACTACTCAGTGGCGAAGCCCCAGGGATTGATGAGATCCATACAGAAATGCTGAAAGCTCGGTGTAAAGGGAATGTCTTGGATGACACGCCCCTCTAACATTGCGTGGAAGTATGGGACAGTGCCCAATGAGTGGCAGAACGGGGTGGTGGTTTCCCTGTTTAAAAAGCGGGACCAGAGAGTGTGTGTCAATTATAGAGATATCACACTTCACAGCCTCCCTATTAAAGTGAGAATTTTGTATTGACAAAAGCATCATAGCCAAAGTTATATGCTTTTAAATTGTTTAACACAATCTGCTCTCCTGAAGTGTCAAAGAGGCTCACTTTTAGGAGCCCCATACCACACCCAAGAACATAATGTACACACACACACAACATCACACATAAATTAGGTTAAAATAATCTAGTTTAAACATAAATTCCATAAAATAGCATAATATTACATTTAGCTAACATGTTTTGATATGCCATATGATAGTTTAAATGATCAATGTGCCTAATTTCCTAGTATGTATTCACATATCAGGTATTCAATCTGTGTATTTTTTTATGTTTTGTTTAGTTTCAATCTTGTAACGTTTAGGGATGTGCACGACTAGTCGGTTAAACGGTTAAACGCTGGGACTATCGCTAGTAGGCACCATAAATACTAGTAGGTTAAACGTATTAATTATTGTTATGTAGTAAGTACTGACTCAGTCAGTCTCTCCTGCCTCAGCCTGCATAAAAAACACACAAAACAATCTGTTGACGCTGTGAGTGGAGTTGATAGCGCATGATTTTCCATATCTTCTTGGTTCCTAGTAGACAATTGGGACCATTCTAAAAGTGGCAAAAGTGTATGTTCCCAATAGCTCCACTCACAGAAGACTACTTGGAGTTGAAATTTGCAGCACAGCGTCATGCATTATCCAAACGAATCTGGATTCACAACCTCTCTGCTTTCGATTTAACCTTACAGTATATAATATTGTTAAAAATCACTAATTTAAATTGAGCTACACTTAGGCTATTAGGCTTATCATCACATGTGAAAAATTAGAATCTATTGGGGTGGGATATTAACTGCACTTGCCTCTGTTGTCCCAATATCTTCCTATAGCCCCATCCTGTTAAATTAAGTTATATTGAGTTTTATTGTGGGTAAGTTAAATCAAAATCAACGAAGTTGTGAATATTGCTGCTATAAATAAAATTGGCTCTGTCTGAAAGAAGAGAGCGAGGATATTCATTCAACACACACTCTTATTGGCTAATATATGCTATGAGTCTTCATAGTTGATTTAAAGTTAACAGCGTTGATTACTTGCTGTTGTACAGTAGGGTGCTACTGAAAACCCGCAAACTGTGTTTTTAATGGTGTTTTTGAGAATGAGTATTGGAATACTCGTTCGGAAATACCATACATTTTTCAAAGCCTGTAAAATGGTTTTCAAGACAGCCCTAGTATTGAACCATTGCTCGAACCAGAAACTTTTCAACTTTCAAGTTGTTATTTACCCAGTATACACCCCTCACATAGAAGTGCATTAAAATCGCGTGTCACATCCGAGCATGCTCCTTACGCTACGTGCTGTGCGTGCTTCAGCCAGTGTACACTTGCTGAATGCAACATCAGACAGACATCTGAAAATCTGTTTCTTCAAATGTTTCTGGAATTTGATCCATGGCAACACTTTTTTTTTTTTTTTCCACACCGGTGAAATGACCCATGTCGGCACATCTAGTGTTCAATGCATACATACACCTGGCATCAAAATTAATATTTTACAAACATCAGTGAATAATATTGCAAAGGTAATTATAATAGAAAATAACCAGAATATGTATTTCAACATATTATCATATTTTTGCCTACGTCTGTAAATTCCATGTTACAATGCAACCTTGAGTAATTAAAAGATGAAAACTAAATAAGATTACTGTGATAAGATGTCCTTGGCAGCTACCGTACAATGACGATGTTTCATCTTCAGAGATGCATCTCTTGGTGGTAGGTCTGGAAGCATTGCTTGGTCTGCATTTTACAGCAAGACTAATCTATGTCCCTTATCCTCCTCACCCAACTACAGTCCAAGAGCGAGCAAGTCCTGCTACCTGCTTCTCCTAAAGTTAATCAAAGGTTTGTAAGGCCACAAAATAGCTGCCTTTTCCCCATAAAACAATGTTCTCAGATTGTTTTATTTGATGGTCTGGGCTCATTTAGTCTGTGTACCGAAGATCTGAGAAATTTACTAATCTTGCTATTGTTCTAAAATTAATCTAAAGCCGTGCTTTTTAACTGTAGGCTGACCTCCTGAGGGTTGGCAAGATGCTGACTGACTGAAGATGAGATACTACTGTGTTTCCTTCCACAGGCACCTGGGATTAGTGGTAATGATGCCACAGAGCATTGTGTATTACTGGATGTTAATGGCCATACTAAAATATTACATGAATACTAGAATATTGGCTGATTTGTATGCCACTTTTAGTAGTATGTGAGACAAAAAGTTGAATTTTGCAAACCATCTACTGTAGCCTATATGGTTTTGTAATACGACAGGTTAACTGCATATATAATTGTTTAAACGTTTTTTTTTTTTTTTTTACCTTGCATATCATCATGAAAGCTTGGACTGAACCTGCATTTCTGTCACTGAGGTGATCAAAGCTGTGTTTGAAATAGGAAGCCTACTATGTGATTCAAATATTATAGTGAGACTAGACAGTCTAAATGCATTGTTCACAAGAACACTTGGTCCTGTCCTGGTGTGCAGCCTTGCATATTCACTCCAGTCACCCACACTATATCTGTGCAATGCCATTATGCACTGGGTATGGATAATGACATCATTTAGAAGATATCACTTTATGACTTGTGTAGTACACAACGAAAATATGTCAGTTGTGAGTAGTTGTGTTTTGCTAAACTAACGACCACGTGCAAACATCATCAGATGGATGTAACATTGAGCAGCTGGAGACAAAGAAAAATGTATGTTACTGACCGGAAAGAGTGGTTTACGAGGGCTACAGTTTAGTGATACCTCTACAGTATATCATGCGATATGGATGAATAAAATATACATAAAATAGATTTAAATACCGTTTCCCATTTACTGGAAAGCTTCCCGTGGAGAACGATGTGATGCTTATATTAATTTTGCTCCTAGCATGCTTCTGAAATACCGTGGCGGTATTTCCACCGCCCGTCCCCCCCCCCCCCCCTTCCCCTTTTTCTAGAAGGCCTCAGTCTCCAGCAGGCTAATGCCAGGCAGTAAGGAGACAGGTATAACAACTAAAGTAGAGCTGGACCTCTCACTCAGGTTCTGACAGAAGCAATATCCCCGAGCCTTCCACGGGGGGAGCGGGCATCAATAAAGTAAAATGTATTTACGGCAAGCCGTTGGGGGAAGGGGGGCTTTGCAAAAGCAGGATGTGTGTGTGTGTGTGTGTGTGTGTGTGTGTGTGGGTGGGTGGGGTTAAAGGGGGGGCTTCGGAAGGCATCCCTTGAAGGGCTTTTGCTCAACCAGCCGCTGGCCTGTCACCCATTCGACACACGTCACGGCAGATTGGAATAGGGCCCGTATTCAACTGAAACAGTCCTGCGAGTCATTGCATTCTGCTCAACGCAGAGCCCATTTCATCCCTGACAAGACCCGCTGCCACTGCTGAATCGCATTGACATTCACAAAGTCTTCCTCCACCGGGACCCGGCCTCACTGTGCGTGTGCGTACGTGTGTATACACGTTTACGTGCACGTGTGAAAGACAGCGTGCTTGCGTGTGTGTGTGTCTGTTTTGAAGGTAGATGCGCCGAGAATGCTAACTGTGCATAATGGTCATATATTGGACGCTGTAAAGATCCTGTTTAATCCATTAAACAATGGATTTGCAGAGATATTGCTGGGCACGCCATTCAGGTGACCTCTTGAGTTGCGGGAGATTGTAGGAATACAAACCTGTGGGGCCTTGAAATGTGGCAGCCTGCAACAATGAATCCATCATGCAAGCATCTTGACTAGGGTTGGGTACCAAACTCTGCACTTTTAAGAGTACTGACCGAATTTCGTCGGTACTACAGAGTACCGATTGAGATTAAATTAAACGTTACCAGATTTCGGTACTTTAGCGCTCGTAAAGAGAGAAACGCAAACAAGATTACATCATCCCTGCACAGCCTGCAGTGTGTTAAATGTTCAACACAATCACAGCTACGATGAGCCAAAAGAAATTACAGCTTTACCTTTTTTCTGTACTTTACTCCCACTTGTCATGGAAGGTTACATTTATCCAGTTGCTGGCTGCAGGAGTTTCGATAAAAAAAGTTCTGACCTATTTATAGATTGCTCAATTTTTGCTGTGCCTTTGAGACTAAAGGAGTTTTCAATTAATTCAATTTCAATATCTACTCTTCATGTTCAATGGATAAACGGCTCTTTATTTTAGCGCGTTCCGCATCTATTTATCATTCTGGAAGTGAAACGTAATATGCGCGATCCCATCAAGGGGACCCAATCACGGCACATCGCTTCCAGCTCTCGGCAAAAAAAAAAAATTGTTGGCGGTTCGTGTAAAACATTACGTAGTTGCAGTTGAGACTGGAGCAGTGAGATAAACAGACGCTGTAGAATCGGCGACAGCAAACTCTTGCGGCGGTATGATAGAGCTAACCTGACATGCCAGAGGAATTGTTGTCACAAGTAACAGCTAAATTAAACGGAAGCTCGCGAGATCATGGTGGTCTCGCGAGGCTGATAGAGCAGGATTTAGGTTACGTCTCCGGTTTCAGATCAAACTAGGCTTATTGTTTAGCAGCAATATTTACAACGTGCTCATTTCGGCTTTATCCCTGTAGGCTACAACTACATTTAAAGTCACTATGAAAGTGTGCCACTCTAACGTAAGATAACGTATTTATGCTTCGGAGAATGTAGTTTATACACAGCATAGACACTAGCAGGGTAGGGGGCGTTCAAGAAACCTGAGGAAGGCACAGTTCAATAATGCTTACATTAGGCTGTAGGCTAAAGCAGAACTCCAAAACATGTTGTTTGTAAAGAGTCAGTCAGGCAATTGTTTTCCCTAGGCAACATTAAATTAAATGAATAAAAAGTATTATTACAAAGAGTAAAGTACCGAAAAAAGTACCGTTTAGGTCCCGGTACTGAATTTGATGTACCGTACTGGCACCGGTATCGATTCAAATGTGAACGGTACCCAACCCTAATCATGACCTCCCACCTGGGAATGTGAAGACCAACCAGAATACCAACTCCACTCTACACACCCTCATTGAGACAGAATAAGATCTCATCGAGACATCTAGATTAATCTAGAGTTAGGTCAGCACTAACAAATGCTCCTTTGTGGCATCTACAGTAGTAATCATTCATATACTGTTCTATGTGTGTAGATATCACTTATAGTGGATATGTGCATCATTCATTCATTGTTTAATGAGGGAAAAAAAACCTGACATGCAAATCAAAGTTACCATAATACAGTAGGTGCTATTCTGAAAATGGAATAGTAATCGAACACTGTTTTTGCAATTCAAATACTGAATCCTCTGCACAGCAGGCAATGAGAAATGTGTGTCTGAGTGAGGGTGTGAGTGTATATTTTGTGCTGACGGACACATGACAGTTTGCTGAACGGTCCGTTAAGCCATCATTAGCTGACCACAGGGGGCTGGCAGAGCTACCCCAGGGGCAGAATGTTCTCAATTAAAGTGTGGCTCCGGGGTTGTTGCTGTTTAGTTGCAGGGCAAATACATTGTGCCATGAGCAGACAAACATGGAGTTGAAATTCATCACATTTGTTAGAGAAACATGTTTTTTTACCACCATGACACCAGGCAGCCTTCACTCAAGTTTGGAAAAAGTTGATAAAATACACAAAATTGATAACTATTTGCTATTATTTATAATTGGCAGCACAACCATGTAGCATTACAATGCTATAATAAATACAGGTTATCTCTGCAAACCTCTTTTTCAAAATTACGTCCAACGATAATATGCTCAGGAAAATTACTCTATGTACACACCTACAAGAGCTTAGTTAAAGGTATGTTTCCACATCGTCGAGGACATATTCCTTAGATCTTTGTAAAAATTCTGGGGAGGAAATGAGAATATAGGGGCACACTGATGTTTTCCCCATTTGTAAGCTGTAACCTTACTGATGCTGTAGGTGTATAGTTACATTTGAGCCCAAGGGCATCATTAAAAAAGTTGAGACATTTCCGTGAACTATGGTAAAATAAGTGTCTTCAGTTCACTTATTACTTTGGTGCACATCTGGACATGTTTAACCTATTCCACAGAGCACCGCATGTAATCCACAGGGTATCTAAAAATGAACTTCAAAAGGGGTTGTGTTTTTTTACAGAAACATATGTGGGAGGGGCTCGGTACACTAGAAACTATTTTCAGTGCAGGAAGCAAACTACGGTTCATAGACCTGTAATGCAAGGTGCTTTGCACATCACTTAAAACATATGCTTTCATCGTGATGATAAAGGCAGTGGATTACACTCAATTAGGGGTGGTGTAATTATTTTGGACTTTTACGTGTAACAAAGTCACATCTCAGGAGCACAAATAGAGGACCGCCATGTCGCTTTAATGCCTGTTTAACCCTCATAACACAGTGGGTTCAAGCATTATACATGTCTTCCAGACAATGTCGCCCATGGTGAAGATGACGAACATGGCGAAAGCCAAATGACCTCCTGCCATTATGGTAGAAATGGGTTTCTTCTTTGGGAAATTAAAGATGCAGCAAATCAGAATACTGTATAGCCAGCTGAATATGCGTTAGACTCCCTGCGCTGCATGTCTGTATTCATATTATTTACCTGACACACATTTATACAACTAGGAGACTAAATGTACTTCACACATCACAACAGCATTACCCTGCCCAGTGTAGCTGGTGGTTCACCCTTTGAGCTTGTGAGGGGTGTGCCGTAGTGCACCGGAGAGGCTGTGTGCGTTAGTGTTAGCATTATCAGGCGGCCGTTCCTCTGAGGTGGCGGTGGTGGTGATGGGGAAGAGGGGGTATGTGCTGAACTGCAGAGGAGAAGAAGCATTGTCAGCTGTGACAGTGGAGTGGCCACAACAGCTGCAGTGTGCCATCCCTCCCCCCTCCTCCCTGCCTCTCCCTTCCTTTCCCTCCGTGCATCCCCCCAGCTGATATCAAAGGGACGCTGTGGCACACGTTTTCACCGGGGTTGGCGTGGCTGGCTGTCTAACTGGGGGGGGCTAGCTAGCCGGCTGACTGGGGTATATACAGCCACCCGCGCTTCAACACGGTATGGAGGTCCCGCAGTGACGCTCTCTGCTGTAATACACTATACTGCATATTTCTTATAACATTCTCTCACACACGCACACACGCACACACACGCACGCACACACTTCCCCCTCCTCTGCCAGAGCAGGGTGCCAGAGATTGGGTAATAGCCGTTGGGTGGCAATACAGCCCTGTGTTGGCTGAGAGGAAAGAGTGGCACCTGCTGCGGTAAGTGCGTAGCCTTTTGTAGCGGCCTGTATGTTTTTAATGGTGAATTATGTGTGTTACTCGATATGCATTCACAGCTCTTACTAGAATGTGAAAGGGTTGAAAGTGGACAATCACCGGTGAAGCAAACACACAACATGGTGTGTAATGGGAAAGGTCTACGTCCTACTTCCTGGTGTACAGATTCAGACTGTCGCTATGTGGACCACTTTGTTCCAGGCCTCCAGCTTGAGAAGGAGAGGTCACTCCAGCTCACAGTGGGAGACACTGTGTTTCTATTACCGAGGCGCCAGGGCACACGGCCAGTCAGGCACCCGCAGGGAAGATGAGAACGCACCTGGGGTCGGATTCTAGTCTCTCTCTCTCTCTCTCTGTGTGTGTGTGTGTGTGTGTGTGTGAGGAAAATAGAAAAGAGTGTGAGAAAGAAAGCAGAGAGAGAGAGAGAGAGAGAGAGCACGTGAGGTGTAAGTTAAGGGAGATGGCTCGATGCTAAGAAAGTGTTTTCTTTTTTCTATCTATAAGGAAAGCCACCAATGGAGAGATGGATATTTTCCACACAACAAAAGGTGTCGATTTTCCCAGACCGCTCCACAGGTCTCATCTGGGATTGTTATCTGGACATACATTATTTATGCTGTTTGTTATGCCGCCAAAAACGAGCTGAAAACGCATGTTCAAGTGTTACTGAACTTGGGTATTTCTACATATCTCTCCCCTTCCGTTTGCTGTGTTTAATTAACAAACTGGACTTTTCATTTCATATTGTTACTTTAAAAATGATTCTTCAAATCCAAACTGTTCAAACTTGGTTGAACCAGTTTGGGCATTGTTGTACACAGGGATTAGGACACAACAGAAAACAACAACAACATGATTTGGTTCACTAGATACTTCGTACACTCAAGGTTGTGCTAAAGGACACGTTGAACACACAACGTGCATGGAAAACACTAATTACTAAAAACTACTTTCAATACTCAGATGGAGAAAGTTTTGGGAAGGAAGTAGCCAAATATAGTTGCTGGACAGATCGTTTCGTTCAATGCAAAATCCAAGACAGGAGTTTTCTAAAGTGCATGTCAGCACAAAATAGCAGAGATGGGGGAAGGGGGGGGGTGGGGGGGGGGGTATGGATGCTTTTATTCTCTCTCACCGTTCACTTTTTTCCTTCCCTTTTTGCCGTAGGAGAGTGTGTGCCTGCGTGGCTTGGAAATAGGGATTCTGGCTGTCACCGGTTGTGACACAGCCAGGGAGATGATCGATGGCGAGGCGCGGCGAATAACAGCCGCACACAGGACATGTAGCGTAAGAGAGAGATATGTTCGGGGGTTACATCGCTCAGCAAAAAACAAAACAAAAGGAGAGCTCTCGCTTCGCGTCAGAGTAAATGAAGTCGCTCTAGCCTGCCATTAATTACATTTCAACACCTACGTAATTAAGCAGCTACTTCAGTGAAATCTCACATGCTCAGAGTTGTGAGGAGAGAGAGAGGGGGGAGGGAAGGTGCGTATGCGGCGATAATGAGGATGAAAATGTCCATCTATAGGCACAAGTCTAACAAGGTGTTAAAATACATGCTCTTCATTTGCACTTAGGAGGACAAGAAAGGTTCTGTGAAGGCTGTGCTCCCCCAAGTGCTCCCACCACCGGCGGCACGCTGGTGCGAGAAATCGCACCGGTTTCAGAGCAACTTTAAAAACCACTCCAGCTCAAGCAAGTCAACCGCCAATAATATTACGTTCCTCTGCCGCTGCATAATTTTGCATGTGTAATGCCATTATATTCAAACTTATATCAGATTGAACAATAAGCAAGGTTTCCACCACGCTCAAATAAGCAATAAAAACCACATCTGATAAACACATCCTAATAAACAGTGAGTGGTCTCTACGTTGTCATTTTCCTGGAGAAACCTTCCAGAATACCACACAAGGCTTCATTTTATTATTGCTGACTGGAATATACTGTAACGGAATTGTGTCTTTACTTACAGTTTAATGTATAGAACGCTGTGTAGTTTATGTGTGTGAGAGGGGGAGAATCATATTAAATATTACCCTTGCACAATTACTTCTGCGTTTCCCCCAAATATAATTACTTGTCATCCTCCCTGTGTTCTCCCTCTTCCTGAACTTGGAAGGGGATTGTCAAGAGTCCTGCATGTAATAAAGGCGGATGTTGTCGCTTCCATGAGGAGGCTAGAGTGGCGTGGGAGGAGAGGGGCGCGTGGGAGGGGAGGTGAACCACAGCAGCCGTGGACTGGCGTTAATTCCTTGTATGCGTGGCGTCACAAACCAAGTGTCGTTTGACATGCGCCCTGAACGAAAGTGGAGGTGTCGCGGAAGCCGTACGCACCAATGAAGAGGATTACGGGGGTTAAGCCGACCGAGTGCGCAAGTCAAGAGCGTGAGTCCTTACACGGTCCTCACACCTCCATTACAATACATAGATTGAGGGTGTGTTGGACAGTTAAAAAAATAGACGGTCCATGTTATGGAATCAGCTGGGTTCAACACACATATCTTACCCACTAATAAAGATGGAGTCAGGTGGGGGAATGCTCTTTTAACACATGTGCAGAACAGAAGGCTGGGCCTAATGAAAGGGAGGTCAACTGGTGAGGAACTGGCTGCCTTGGGGGTGGAGGAGAGCCTCCTCTCTGCAGAGCCGGAGAGAGGAATCCCAGGGGAGTTAACACTGCCGATATGAATCTGCTGGCAAAATGAGGGATGACCTCTTGCCCTCACGCTGTTCTGTTCCACAGCTGCAACGGTAGGACGAGAAGCAGTCTGAGGTATTCAAACATACACACACGTACTATATTTAAATAATTGAAGTAAAAATAAAAATCTGTTCTTTCCCCTGTCCCCTGTAGTGTAGCATCAGCTTAATCAAACGCCATTGTCCAAGTCTGGCAGCCGATTACATGTTAACAGCTAACTGTGTTTGCGCTATGACTTTTCAGGACCTTGGACAGAGACAGAGTTGCTGTGCTGCTAAAATGTATTTGTACAAAGGGAGACCTTTCAGGACCTTGGCTAGCGCACAACACTCAATGAACCACAATGCAACGTTTCCAGTGCTAGCAATAAAAAGACAACCAGTGACGTTTTAGCCCTTTTATAAAATTGTTAATGTCCTTCACAAAGCAAAGCTGACAAATAATGTAAGTGAATAATGTTCATTGAAAAATAAAGTATATTTACATAATTGCACGTTTGGAAAAGAAAGCATGCAGACCTTGGGCCTCGTGTACTAACGTGTTAGGTGTAATTTCGTTGCACATTGCAGGTCAAAACATGGCATTGTATGTCCCAACAGCACACACATGGCTAAAACGCAATTCTGCCTCCTAAAATAACACAGGATCGCAAGTTGCTATTTCCTATTCATGCATTCATTGGAGGGTCGAGGGGGGATTGGGAGTGTCGCGCACAAATATGGGAGGAGATGCGCAAGGAGAGATGTATTACCTGTTCCGTTAAATGTATGAAAACTGCGATGCAAAGCGCAAGTAGGTTTTGTGGTGAAAATTCTCCACCTATGAAAAGCAGGTGTTATCCCAGGAAGTGCGTTTCTTTGAACAGGGGAAGCAAGCAACGGCAAGATTAATCTCAGCAAGATGAATACACAGGCCATGGAGAAACGTGCTGAAGGATTTGATTGCTTGTGTGCTGTTAAAATAAATGTTTATTCCACTTCTTTAAATAGAATTTTATCACCCAAAAATGTATTTTCGGGTAGAATTATGTTGTTACCCTGTTATCTTTATGTTTGACGATACATATAGACAAGTAGGCTATTTATTAATCGGTCTACTTCTCGATCGGTTTAAACTTGTTCTCTTTGTCTGAGTCTGTTGTTCCATTGATTTTGAGCGCTGCAATTTATGGATATGGGCGGCTGGAGCATAGACCAGACTACCTGACGTGTTAACGCCAAGTTTAGAGGGCGGTGCCAAGCGCAGATTACGTGGTCAGTTGCAAGTTTAGTGCACCCAACGTAAAATGCGATGGCACAGCGTGCGCTATCTGCCGTCTGGCTGCGCTCACTTTTACGTTGCGCTTGCTAACGTACGTGCATGAGGCCCAAAAATAGCTAACTAAAAAGCTGCTCATTAGTCATGCAATAATGTGTTAATCAGCACAAAGAGGCCTGTGCTGTTGTGTTTGTTCAAGTGCATTGACTGAATCACTGATGCCGATCACCATCTCAATAGTAGACAATCATGTTTTGGGGGAAATCAAGTCCCACTTGATTTTGCACTGGTTTAACATGTGATGACTCACCAACACATGGTTTTGGAAAAACACCATTAAAAACCTTCAGCTTGGGGACTAGCTATTTCTGAGTCCCTTTTGAGTCCCATTACACACACATCGCCATAGTGGGCAATTTTCTGCAGGCCTTCATGTCCGCTGCCTCTCACAAACAGCCTAGTTGATTTCTTTTGAAGCCTCTCTGCGTGGGACCCCTTCCGATTTTCATAGAAGAGAACAGAGAGAAAGTGGTTCCTCTTTGGACTCACTTTGTGTGCTCTTTCAACTAGCTGCCCTCCTCCATTCCACGACATACACACACTATTGATACCAACGGACAATTTTGTCTTGCCAGTTAGTCTGACTAGCATTTATCTCAGGCAAGAGGAAACTTGAATACCTCGACATGAAGCAAGCCAAAACCCTGAAACACGTTACTGTGGTAACAGGGATACTGTAACCACATATACACATACACATAAATGGCATACAGAAATACATACATACAGTATAATATTATAAATACAGTAGGCCTATATAGAAAATAATAATGAGGTATTTCACAGTAGCAGTTTGATTTCCCTAACACAGAATATCAACCACATGTGCACACACAAACACATACGATAAATGAGGCATGAAGCTGATCCATTATTATCTCACTGATGGCATCAATTAATTCAATTGTTCAATGAATATAATATTGTTTCAGCTTTGTGGCATCATTCACATATCCACTCATTAAATGCAGGGTTCGTTATTATGAAGAATTCTTGCTAACTTCAAACTCAAATAAAAAAAAAAATTCCTCTGCAGCACTGCCTGACACATTGAAACACATTTTGAACCAAAGTGTAATTCTACGGCTTTGTTCATAGGAGAGGTGTTCGTCTTTCTGTATGTTCATCTTTACGTAGTCAGGGCTGTGTAGAAGTATCAGAATATTTTTTCAACGTGCACTGAGAACGATAAAATAGTGAAATGCAAAGAGATATTTGGTGAATTTGACAAAACGTGTAATAACTTAAAATTAGCTTGCAATAGCTGGCCACACTGTACCTTTAAGTAAACTACATTATAATGTGTTATTTTAAAGCACTCCTTGATTTGTGTCCGGAACTGCCCTTGTATTTGAAATTAAATGTCACGGTTACAGCTTCTGTAATCCAGTCTGGCTTTCTGTTTCCTTGGATGTCTTGTCCCCTAATCAGTTGGCTGTCTATGCCTGTTCCCCTCTGTATTTATACCCTGTGTTTCCTGTACCTGTGGTTGGGTTGTTAGTTCATCTATCAAATATATGCCCTCGTGGCCTCGTAGTCATGGCCGTGTTTTTTTGTGTCTCGACTGATTCCCTGTTAGTGATCCTGTTCCCTCGTTGTACCTCTGAATGTTGTTCAACTGTTACTGAACCCTGGCTGTACCCTAACACTGTTTCCAGCCTGCTTCCTCGCTGTATATCTGAATGTTGTTTAACTGTTACTGAACCCTCCCTGTACCCCGACCACTATTCCTGAGTAAGCCGTTAACTACTTTACCTGTGTGTTTTACCTCCTGGGGTGACCAATCATAACATTAGACTTGCTAAGTGGATGTCTCTAGTACTCCCCTACACAAACACCCTGCTCTACTCTTACCACTCAGTCATAAGCATGTTTTGTGGACAACACGTTTTCATGTGTTGCTGTAAGAGATAAAGCAGCAGAAAGGAGGGGTTCTGCGGCTCTATAACGTAACCAAGCAGTGCACTGTAAAAAGGTCAAGCTAGTCATTCTCGAGAATGCCTCAAATCCAAACAAAAACACATCCCCCTTCAATGCTGTGTGTGCTCTCTCAGAAGCTCCGCCCCACACAATGGGAGGCTGGAATAGTTGTTTATGTTTCTATTTACGGATTCAGGGCTGTGTAGAAGTACACGATTATTCTTTTAGCACGCAGGTAGTGGTAAGCTAGCGGAATTTAAAGAGACATTGCATTCGCTTAAAACCGCTTACTACACCTTTAAAGTAGCGCCGTAGCAACGCGCGGCCACTGCACGACGCATGCTGCAGGCAGATGGTGCCCAGTGTAGGAGCCACCCCAGGGCACCACCCAGAGCTGGACAACAGTGTCGTCAGCCTTGCGGGCAGCTGTGTATTTCCGGCCGAGGGCAGCGAGGCGCGCCAGATATGGCTGCTTCGGACACTCTGGCGAGACGTCTTGCTTACTGCGCTGGAGGTGCCGTGGCGATGTCCGTCCGACAGTGACAGGGGAACTGTTGCGTTTGTGCAGCCGAGTGTGCAGCGCAACACAGCTCTGGGGGAGGTTGGGGGTGGGGGGGCTTCCTTATGTCTGCTAGATAATACGTGGCGGTTTGATGGTTTCAGATTTAATTAGGCCCGCGACTCTTTGAGCTCTCTGGATGACAATGTTGGCGCCGCTTGTAGCCGAGGAGTGCGGCTGAGTGACAGGCGTGTGGGAAGATTACAGGAGGAGCGAGAACATGGGGGAAGAAAGGGACGGCTGCTTTAGCGCTCAACAGCCACATCCTCCTCTTTCCGTCGCGGAGCTGGAGATGATCATCCTTATGGCTGGTTCTGTGGCGGGCGGCGCTGCTCACGTGCATTTTTTAACACCCGCATCTATGGCCTCATTATCTGTGGGCCGGTGGAAGAAGAAAAACAAAATGATGCTGGAATCAAAATCCTTGTTTCAAATAGAACGACTACAAGGGAAATGGACAGTGGAGATGCAATAAATAGCGGGATGGTATCAATGCTCTGGGCAACAGAAGCTCATAAAGTGAGCAGCGACCATGTGGGGGCTTACTGTTTTTCGCAAGTAATGAGAGCTGTAATACAGCTGATGAAATCCACAGCCCGTGGGTTAGGACTGAAGCAGGCGATAGAAATGTGCCTTTCATTAATGCTGCTGGCCCTCCTCATAATGCAGTAACCAGAAACACCACTGAAATCACACAAGGACATTTCCTTTCCATAGCATTAATAACAATTAAAATACCATGCTCAGGGTAAAAAAATATAAATAATTTAATTCAATGAAATCAGCGTGAGGTTTGTTTTGCCTGAGTGCCAGGGCATAGATGGGTCTCGGGTCCGGCTTCCGTTTACCAGCCAAGAACATCTATTGAGAAAAGCCCGTCACAGTCTATAGTGGAGAGAGCTGCCCAGGCGCAACGCTGAACTAGAGGCGGAATGAGATGTCTTGTTGCTGTCATTATGCTCACATTACGTGGATTGCTAGATCTTCCCCACTGTGCCCAGTTGGCTTAAGAAGGGGGTGGGGCTACCAAAACCTGCCAAGTAACATCTGTCTGGTTGGTCTGGCAAAACCACGGCCACAGGCCAGGATGAGGGTCTGGCATACGTGGAAGACATACGGGTAAGCAGGGCTTACTGTGCTCAAGGTTGCAAATGTCTCTGGCTCCATCGTGTTGACGAGGTGGGGGGGTGAAAGACGCTTTCTCCCCAAACGTTAAAATGATTGAGCCACTCTAAAAAAACTAGAAGGAAAAGCAATTGCACTTGAAATAATCATCGGCGGGTGAGCATGGTCTCGGAATATTAATGGCGGCTTGTGCGAGTAAGGTTTCAGTTTTACATGCGAGCAGCTGTGAGGCAATCCAGTTTCTCCTTCTCATTCTTCTCACTCGGCTGTTTGTTGTCTTTGTCTAATTAATTTCAGGCTACGTTCGATTGTATGCTCTCTCTCTCTCTCTCTCTCTCTCTCTCTCTCTCTCTCTCTCTCTCTCTCTCTCTCTCTCTCTCTCCCCCCAACCCCCCCCCCACCACCACAATAGCCAGAGTTATTTTAATAACCATAATATGCATATATGCAAACATTCTCTAGAGGGAATAATAATGGCCGGGCCTGTTCTATTATTATTTTAAGACAATCTCAATGAATGTCAATTAGACTATAGTGTGGCTGAATGTGGGACACTATGTGTGTCTGGACATGGACACACTGGTGTCCAGAAAAATCATAAAGGCTGTTCAGAGCAGAGAGAGAGCGAGAGTGAGAGCGAGAGAAGAAAGTAAAAAGAAAGATGGGAGAGAGATAGAGCCGACTCACAGGGAGGTGCTGTCTGATTTAACAAACACGATTTAATCCTGGCATCTCTTGTCTCGTGCAATATTTAATCAACATTGACTTCAAATAATGACTGTGGTTCGTGCCCAACAGAGACAAACTCGTTTAGCGTTGTTTATTCCGCTATGCCAGACCAGCATTTACCCTGGCTTACTAAAACAATGCCTTTAGAGGTGTTGTGAATGACAAACACCACCCAAGGTGAGAGAGACGAGTTAAGGAATGATCAGCAGACCGTATCGCTATGCGAACGCCCGACAGCATCGCTCAGTGCCGGCGTGTGACAAATACACCGCCACCACGCCGGAGACGGGGGGCTGTCTGACTTTGGGGGGTCCGGCAGTGAATTGGGGGAGCCGGGGGCTGGCATGCCATTGCCAGGGGGCGACTGCCGGTGGAGAAAGGACGGGGCTCACGGGCTAATAACCCGTGAGAACCTTACAATACAAACGCACGCCTCCGAGTATTCCCACATGCACTGCACTTGAGGCAGTGCGCGCACGCGCACACACACATACACACACACACACACACACACACACACACACACACAGGCCTGCAGACAGACTAGGTGATGTGGCAGCAGCGTAAATGACTGACAACCAATTAAAAGCCGGTTAAGGAGGCTGTAGTGATTACCGTCTCTGGAGCGCATCGATTACGGACAGGCGCAGCTGTCTCATTATGCCACTTACTACCTGGTCCTGTTTTCCTTTATTCCGTTATGCATCATATCACGTCGGTTACCATCCATTTACAGTGCCGCTGTGGTGACGTAGCGTACCAGCTGACCTTTCGGTGACCTATAGTTGACGCCGTTACGGCGACGCACCCGATGAAAGATGCGGCAGATTAGGGAGCTAACGTGCGCGCGCGTGTTTGCTTTCTCAGCGGCCTCGGGCTGGCGGTGACGTCAGGGGAGGCTGGCCGATGTGAAAAACAAAAGGGGGGAAGAAAGCGGAACACTACATAGGGCGTATTCCCACATGATGCAGAGCACGGGGGAAAATCTGCCTGCCTTCAAGTTCTCTCCAATTTAATGAGGAGTTGTGTGAAGAAAATGATGTCGCGGGGAGCTTGCCAGCAGGGGCGGGCTGCGTGCGAATGTCTGCCAAAAGCCGTGTCGGGACCTGCCTCAGCTACAAATTGAAAGCCTTTAATGTTGAGGATTCCTCTGCAACTGGACCCTAACCTCATTATTAACGTGGAGGTGCTGCCGGCCAGCCATGAAAATAAAGTGGCCTGGAGCTGTGGCGGTTGCAAACGCTGTCCCGTTCCTCTCTGGACATCCTCCTAGTTCAGCATTAAATTGCTCTCCGGGTACTCGCGCTCGGAACAGTTGATCGACTTTCTACTGTTGGCCCTACAAAATGTGTGTGTGTGTGCGCACACACACACAGCGCAAGTTAGGCTGTCTGTCTTGCTACTGGTGACAGACATCTTTTACATATTCCACTGCAAGACAGCTCAAGCAAATCCTGTATGTAAGTCAAGCAGGTCAACTGGGTTCTTTCCATTTTGCTTACAAACAACAAATTGAATAAGTAATCATATGATAAAATATTCACTAAAAAGAATGTGTGTTTGTAACATGAAAAGGAGAACAGCATTTCATGTAAACATCCATCTGCCTCTCTGTATAGCCCTTCTGTCAATCACAGGCTCTATTAATTTGCTAACTGAACTGTGTGTGTGTGTGGGCATGTGATGCACAGCAGTCATAAAGGCACAGTGGTGGAGTGTCGCACATTTCCAAACAGTACTGATGGCCACATATTTCTGTCAATCTGAATCATCACACTGACAAACACTTATTCTAAGTCTAACGAATGCATTCTGCATGAACACGCAGCCTTGACTACCTCAGAAGGAAGGAAACTCGTCTGCATGTTATGAATAAAGGTTGCAGTGGCCTTACAAAGGGATGGTATAGTGACACCGATCTTAAGGTACTTTGTTCCAGTGGCATTGTGTGAAGGATCCTGAAAGTGTTGGACAGATTCATAAACTAACATAAACTAACATGTCATTTAATTCAACAGTCGTTGTGTAAAATAGGTCAGAATAGACAAATTTCTGGACCCTACTCCCAATCATATAGCAAAGTCCCCAAATGAAACGGAATGATCAAGGGAGAAATGTTTGTCTAAAATTACTTTTATTATTATACGGGGCCTTTAAATTCTGATTACACCTAGCTTTCCAAGTCCCGTCTTCCATTTACCATGCAACGTACTGCCTGAGGTACTTGGGCTGAGAAAAGTTATCCACCACCAGCACAGAGAAGAAATAGGAATTAGGTCATCATGCAACCGAAGCAAAAAGTAAAAATAAAAATAGAAGCCCAAAGTGGAGACGGGAGAGTACGGGAACCAAAATGGCGGTTGCACAGTCATACTATTGTTAGAGACATCTGAATTATTCATATACAGATAAATATATTCCTGCCATTTTCTCCTCTCATGCATTCTCTTTCTTCCTCCTACTGTACATCTCTCCCATCCCTCGTTCTATTCATTGCACACAATAAGAACACACACCTGCGCAGACACACGGAGAGTGTGTGGTTCACTTGGATGCAATCAGGGTAACTGGGAGCCTAATGATTTATCATGACGCATTTTTGAAGCACTGAAGCGAATAAACAATAACCTCAGTCTCATATACATAT
>JAODLL010036895.1:0-21914 GCA_026546735.1 Forbesichthys agassizii
GGGCTCGTGGCTGTTTTTCCTTTCCCCGTTGTGTTTTTCGTTCGTTTGCACTCGCCTCCAACACCACGGCGTAACAAGAACTCTTTTTATTGATCTTTGCATTTGAATGCTAGGGACAGAATACACATAAAAATACTTTCAGTAGGCCTAAGCACGATTTATCTGATGATGAACTTTATATGGGTCATTGACAATGAAATGGCCTGACTGTAAACAGACACAAAAAGAACCGCTTTCACGGCCATGGGAAAAAGACACACTGCTGACCAGGTGTTTGACTGAAGACTGATGACAATGTGAAGGGAGACAGACCTGTATTTTCTTCTATGGCTTAAAGTGCAGCATGTAATCCGATATCACCGCATGCGGTGCCAGCATTATTCTGTGTGGCTGCAGGAAATGAAAGGCACGACTTGGGAGCATGCTTAAACACAGTAGATGTCATTTGGCTAAGGGAGCAACTGTCCTCCTTTTGGCAGACCAACATCAATGCTGCAATGATCAGAACCTCAACTGCAGGACAACAGAAAGCATTCTCTTACAGTGTTGTTTTGTCCTTAGGGGACCTGTAAGGTTGCATTGGGTGGTGAAATTGTTTTGTGGCCCACGTTCCCGGCCTAAAGACTACCAGGTCTAGGAACAGGCAGGGGACTAAGTTTCACAAGCTTCCTTTTATCGGCAATATTTAGAAGTTCCAGGTGTTTTAAGCAGCCTACACCAAAGTGGCGTATTTTCTCCCCACTAACACCCAATCACAAGAATGTGTTTGAACGCACATACACACAATTGAAGAGGGGCCGTCCTTTGCAGCAATCCCACACCCCGTAATCAAGCGTGATGACCAGTGTTGGGCACAGACGAAAGCCATTTCCTGCTGCTTAGCCCAGATGGAGCTGCACACGATTTCCTTGGTTTGTTGTCCCAATGTTTCGGACAGAGGCCTGCAGCCTCCAGACGCCTTACATCTGGTCAGCGTAGCTCTCTTTTCACGGTACTTTTCAGTCTCTTAATGCAATAAAGTGGTGGCGCGCTATCACAGAGCCACTCTCTATTATCAGTAGAGAGTCAAGTAATGAAAACATCCTGCCAGGAAACTAAACATTTATAGTAATGCCAGATTTAATAGCCTAATATTGGGTGCTCGAGAGTTTGCTACGTTTAGTTAACTTTTTGAACTGAACCATGCATTTCCCAGAAAATGGTCTACGTTCGATCACTCATATATGTTTGTTGTATTTCAGTTCATTTAGCGTAGCCTATATTTTACGCCTCCATTGCATAGTGAGCGCATGGGTTATATTGCCTCTGCTTCGACCCCAATGGCTGACTGGAGAGTGAATAAAGTCAAATCCCACGAGGGCAGTCCAGGCTGCTGTTGACAGGGTGTATAAGCTGAGGGATATAGAGGAACCCACTCATCTGTTATTGCTGGCACCGGTCCACCGCTATGGGCTAGCTCAATATGTGGGTCAATAAAGACGCTGGCTTGTCTGATTTGCATTCAGTTGGCTTCCTGCTCAACGGGAAAGGATGTGGCTAACAAATTATGGGCCATGAGACACTTGCACGCATGAGACTTATTAAATATAACACACGTGTACCTACACAGCTGCACACACACACACGCGCACACACACACACACACCTGTCTGTGTATCCTCACTCACTTAGGCCTACTGGAAATAATGGCATATAAACGGCCAGCCAAGCAATCACATTTATTTTTTCAGTTTGTTTCAGTTTGTGTAACAACACTAAAACCTAGATAAACATCACGTCACATAACTATTAGTTTGTGGATGAAAACAAAAACAATAATGTCCGAGTGTAATATAATAATTCCGCTGTAAATTATAGAGGCTGCTCTTAAATCCACAGTGTCATATTGTAACTGCTTAGATTCAAATGGAACTAGGTTTCAGGCGGCTCCTCTGGTCCAGTAAAGCTGTGATAAAGTTTAACCTATACTTGGCAGGGTATACTGGGAGCTTGGTGGTTTCCTACAAAAACATTCCGCTGGTACTATTGTGAGAAATTAAACCTTAGCAGCTGCTGTCATTCGACATTTGAAAGTCGGACCAAGTGTAAAATAGAAAGTATTATAGGTTCAAGTGTGGAACCATTTATTATATTGTAGCTACTTGCCAAGCAATCTTGGTTGTGCTACTATAGCAGTATAACAATAGCATGAACTTGCTGACAATAGCTTGTAAATAATACAGTGGCACAGTTTGCCAAAATAATCACTTTACCATTAGTATAAGCAAAGCCTCTGACTGCTTTAAATAAATCTAACTGTCTTCATGTAGTGAGTGAATGGAGTGAGTAAGACAGTCAGTGAGTGAGTGAGACAGTGAGTGAGTGAGTGAGACAGTCAGTGAGTGAGTGAGACAGTTAGTGAGTGAGTGAGTGAGTGAGTGAGTGAGTGAGACAGTCAGTCAGTGAGTGAGTGAGACAGTGAGTGAGTGAGTCTTTGGTTTAATCTAAATAGGCATTTGGTAAAAGATAGAACGCTGAAGAAAGAAAAGAAAGAACCCTGAAAGACATGATCCAGGTTAAGAAACACCTGGAGAGTGTGTTTTTTCCCTGCTTACTGTAATCAAAATCCCTCTGAATATTGGGGGGGGGGCTAGTTAGCAAAGAGGTTGCAACCTTCGACCTATTCTGCTTAGTCAGGACAGGGTGGGCCGTTTAACCTTAGTATGTCGCTGCAAGGGGTGTCATGACTAATAAGCAAACATCTGGAAGAGTTATGGCCATTTGCAGAAAGCGTTGGGACTTTGACAAAATACCCTTGATGAAAGGAGACACCCCCTGTGTAAAAATAAAACACCTTTACGTAAAAAAATAAAGTACAGGGACGAAATGAGGTCCTCTGAGCCTGAGCTCAGGAAATGATCTCAGAAGTAAATGAAGCATTTTAGGAATGCTTCACCACCTTATGGTACAGCGAGCTAAAGGAGACATTATTTATATAGGACATAGCCTGAAAATTACCACATAGCTATGCATACCGTCAGCAGTGTTTAGGACTAGCCAGAGAAGCATGAAGCCCGGTCAAAGGGTTATTTTTTGACTCCAGATTCAAACCCTTTTCCATCCCACAGAAACAAGAATAGTCAGGTGGATGAGGATGACAGTAGGAGGATACAGAGCACCGTGTTACATTGATGGCTGAGTCAATATAAATGTTTTAGCTGACGGTGGTGACCCTGATCTGCCTTCACCAGACACAATACTAACACTCTAAATATTGTATAGCCCCGCTAACAACAGTCATTACAAGGGATGTCTCTGGTTTCAACAGGAGAGCAGCAAAACAACGTGGATGGCCCTTCCAATAGGAGATGGATGGCCATACAGAAAGACTGAAAGAATGGCGGTGTTGCCTATTGCTGCAATAATAATGTCAACTGACCGAAAGACTCTTTGATGAACTGAATCCAACATGTAACAGTAATTACAGGCTGTTAATAACGTCTTGACAAAAGTGTCTTAGTATGAAATGGGGCAAGGGGGTTGTACTAAGAGAAAGAAACCATGGGAAACAGCCCGAAGACATCCGCGACTCGAAACACAGCTCAAGAGGCAGTGGCGCCCTTTGCTGCTATGACAACAACGAAGTCTGTTCATGCTAACTCACCGCTCTCCGCTTACCTCCCCCTAACCTCACGACAAACCCCTTCCGCCGTCAACCCCCACCTCTCACAAACCTCCTCCGCACATGCCCCTAACCATATGGGGCCGACAGGCCTAGCCCTTTCTGTCTTAATTCTTCCATTAGCACTGATAACCAGGCTGCAAGAACCAGGGAACTTCATGATGAATCACCGCGACCCAGTTCATTTGTCTGTGCCCTGTGCTTTTAGCTATACCATCTATCTCCCTGTGTGTCTCTTTCTCCAACTTGCTAACCCAAAACATACCACATTTCCTCCTTCATTTCCCTACGCTGAATAACATATCCAGTCCACATCAGTAAACTTGCTACCCCAAGCATTCTGACCAGAGCAAGGAAATTCACCTTCTAAAGGTCGCAATAGCCCATAACTCATAACATCTCCAATTTCCAGCCATCCTATTTATATCTGTACAATGTCAAGGCCTTCTTGTTATCGCCTGAGATTTCAGGGCGCCTGTCCTCTATAGTCCTTCAATGGCCGTGAAATAGAGAGACATTAATCCTGAAAGGCCAGGCAGCAGAAATGTCAAGGTGCTGAGCACCCAGTTGAGCAGTGATTCACTGCCCAACTCCTAGCCAGGAGGCAGTAAACCATGCTAGCAACCTGCTGAGACTCATTTCCATACAAATCACCAGGGTGTGAGCTGGCAACTGTGTTAAAACATTGAGGAGGTGCCTTGTTGACAGACACATTTGTTTAGAGAACACAAGTGTTAAACACACACGTTTCCCCGGCATGAAGCCTGGGCTAATGGACGCAATGATGCCAGCCTTGCGCCTGACTGCACACCAGGCTAATTCATTGTGTATACGGGCGGTAAAAACAAACCTTTCTTTTGCTACACATGGTGTTTGTTTGTGTGTGCGCATGAACATTTGTGCCGAGTTGAAGGTTTGGTATAGGAACATACCTTTGACTCTTGTCAAGGCTGTGCCCACCCCCTCCCAATTCCCTCAAAGGTCTCCCCCTGTGTGGTCTTTTCTGCTCCCTCACATTCCTATGTTCCACGATCCTCCTCCTTGCACATCTAACAGCTCTGGAACACTCACAGCTAATAGGCAGGTAGCCTATCAGCCGGGGAAGGAAGGGGGGGGGATAGGCACAGGACAGAACACACACAATGGCACCAATTGGCGAATCAGAACATGTGTACTGTACATGTGATATGACACTATTTCATTTAGCAATTACCAAAAGTGACAAGCCATTAACCACTGACCCAGTCATCAGAACCCACTGCAATCAAGTCAACCTAGTCCCTGAGAACATGTGATGATCCAGTGTACGGGTTCATAAGCCTGGCGTGCTGTTGTTGTACTCTATTTCTCAATTTGTCTGATTCCGAACAAAAAGTGGTGTGTTATATCACAAACTCTGCTTCCTTATATTTTACTTATAACGGGCTGCTATTTTACTTGTAAAGCAGCTAGAGGAATTGCGGATAACCTGTTGAATCTTCCTACTTAATATACCTATGGTCTAAAATCCCCCCAGGATTGTTATTTCCTCAATCAGCTGTATATGTCATGCGCTTACAGTCCATGAGATCATGGAAGTTTGTTTCCATTTAATGTTTCTTTTTAGCTAAACACTCAAGCGCATTTGAAGTAAAAGTGAGAAAGGGGAAAGTATAATCATGTTAAACAGGTTGTTAACAAGCTTTGGTAAACATAGGCTACAATTGGTCAGTTGTAGAGACTGTAGATTGATGTCCAATCAAGAGAATGGACATCCAAACCTGTGCAAGCAAGGAAGGTCAGACTAACCGGGTATACCGGTATAATTTGATATCTCTAATACCGATGTTTTAATCATATCACACTATTTGTGGAATGGGCAGTTCTCCCTGCGACACTGTTAATGGTTTGAATAAGATCTTGTGACACTGGGCACAATGCACCCAAATGTTCAGTAATAGAATAAAGTGAATTATCTGAATGGTGCCCCTTTGTTACAGTAACTCGTAAAATGGAAAGTGGTGGAAATACACGAATGAATGAATGAATGAATGAATGAATGAATGATACTCGCTGTTATTCAATTATTTTCCTTGGGCTAAGTCAGGAGCAGAGACAGAAAATCACATAATCACATTTGATGATTGTAACTGTTGGACTATAACAAAGCTGCTACTCGGTGAGGTGTTAAGTCCTGTGTTTGGAGTCTTTATTGCTTTGAGGCTTTCTCTGTAAGTTACAATACAAAGTAGCTAAAACAAGCTGCTCCTTTTAGCCTACACGCTAGCCTATAACATGTTTGTTTAGTCGAATAAAAACAATGGCTATAGTGTTATTTGTTTCACCGTTTCAGTGTAAAATATAACTTACCCACTGCTCTGATAACAAATCCTTTAGGTGACCTCAATGCCCTACGCATCCATGCCTCACGCAACACCTCCAAGTTATTGGCGTTTCCCTGGACAAAAAGCACCAGGTTTTCCATCCATCCTTGAAAGTGAACTTCAGCCACAGCCTTGACAAGTCTTTTATTCCAGAAGCTGCGCAAGTTTTGCGCTTTGAATTCGGCGAAAATCTCCTGTCCATTCGCGGTGGTGTTCGTGTTGGCGTGGGAGCTCTCCTCGTCCTTAGCGAAGACCAGCGCCAGAGACGCGGCAGAGAGTTGAACGACCCGCGGTTGTTGAGACATTTCACGGTCCGTTATCGGCCTCTAAAAAGCCCGATCATAGCCTACTACAGACAAAGCCGTGCAATGTTGTCCCGCTTGAAAAAACAACAGCGTCTGGGAAAAAAACGATGAAGTTATATATTACCACACATTCCTATGCTGTACGTCGGGCTGCTAGTAGCCAACCAGAGGGGCAGAGGATGTGTGTGTAGTTTCTCCCCGCTCCCAAGGTAACAGTGGCTACGACAGGGGAGGAGGTGGGATTACCAGGCTTGTGACAGACAGACAGACATGCAGGCAGACAGACAGACAGACAGACAGGGCCTCACTTTTTATAGGTGTGCTGCTTGGAACCTGCCAGGCAGGTGTCATTAGGAGTCTATGCATTGGTTTTAAATGCAAAAAGACACTGTTTCAGACTTGTTTTTAACCTATCCGTTTTTAGCCTAATAAAATGTAGAAATATAATGCACCAAGTATTATTCCATAAAGTAGTACTAATACAAACTTTGCTTGTTCCATAAAAATGTAGTCAATGGCCGAGGGTCTGGATTCAGACCATGGATCATGGATGCTTTGCAAAATACTTCTGTTCTGGTTCAGTTTTATATGACACGCTTTCAGCAGAGACTTTAACTTTACGAAGGTGCCAACAGGATTAGAAAGAACTCTTTGTGAAATGATTTAGAATTGTTTCATACCACTTATTTCCATTTGCTTTTCACGGAAAGTTGCTTCACTCAATTAAATCATTTTTCATTTTACACAACGTTGCCTGCGGCCAATGGTTTTGTGATGTAAACTCGGGGAGGGGAACTAATGCGAATGAATGTAAGATATTCATATTACCATATGACAGACATACGATGAACTACATTTCAACGGAAATACACAGAGAGAAACACAAGAGAAAACAGTCCAATAAACTTAGGATGGGAGTGCCATTGAGACACATTAGTCCTATGCCTGTGAGAAACACTACCCCCAGCATTCAAAAAATAGGCAAACCATTAGGTTGTGCGATGCCTTTTTACGGATTCTCTGATAGACTGCATGGCTAACAACCACACAGATAGACAACTCGTATCCCAGCCTCTGAAAGCCTGGGGCTTAGTTTCAGGAGCACTCAAGCCCTTGTGAAGGGGCCACCACGGCTCAATATTGGGCCCAGTGAGGAAACAGGATATTGCATTTCCTTTGTACATCCAAATAATACATCACATCACATGGTATATGATGAATTAGGCTGCCTACACATGCTTTCTCCTGGAAACACAGCTAAATATAATATGCTATGCATTGTGGTGGTGAAAATCTGCCTATTGCAATACTGAGTGAAATTACACAGAAACAGTCTTAAAAGGGTGTCTATTGTCTGAATATAATTGATCTCAAAAGTATACATTACAGAAAAGTCAGCACTGATTTACATTTTTTAAGTCAAATCAGCATGTTATTCTGCTGTGCGTCCTGTAGATTTGTTCTGATGTAGAAAGCACGCAGTTAGGTATTCTTATAAAATAATCAGTTCTGTTTCTTATGTAGAAAGCTCTAATGGTCCATTATATTAACTCCCCACTAGATAAAGGTAATTGTAACAGATATACTATTGTTATTACAGAACAACCGGACTTGAGTTGCCATCTTGGTATATAGTTTACGTGGGTGAAATTTAGAATCTATGGGGTCTTTCTTCCAGATGTTTAGTCTGCTGGGAGTGCTTATCATGAAGCCGAGTTCACAAAGTCACCCTAATTATATGAAATACTGCACCCCTAACCCCAATGATTTACATTTAGTATGCATCTCTCTCTCTCTCTCTCTCTCCCTCTCCCTCTCTCTCTCTCTCTCTCTCTCTCTCGCTCTCTCTCTCTCTGCACATTGAAGCAATTTCAACATGGTATCATGTATCTTTCAAGGATGAATAAACATGATTTTATCATATTGTATATTTTAAATAAAATAATGTCAGCGAACCACGTGTGACCAAGTGCCTGGACTTCTGCATGCATGCAGGTACATCTGTTACTGCTACAAGAACTTGGCTCATGGGTGTGATTCTGACTGAAAATACCCTAGAAGGTTTCCCCCACACATCCTACCAGGAATAAATATAACCCAAATCATCTCTAAACCTCACCAGGGTTCCTTAACATTTTCTTCTGGTAGGTATAGAGGCACTTAATAAGCCCATTTACTTTACAGTAAACAATTGGTTTTGTATCAGATAAGAGGTAAAAAATTTAGATTTTCTTAACGTAATGTTAATTTAAAGCATTATTCAACGTAGTAACTAATTTATTGATGAAGTAAATCTTTAGACCACATTTGATTGGATCAAGATCAAGGTTGTGATTGGCTAATTCAGGTTGATTATAATAGACACTTGTGGTATCAATTTTTCACTTACCAATTACAGTGGGATATAAACTAAAAAAATAAATGCCACACCATTTATAAAAGCTTCCATGGTGTGTTTCATTAACATGAGGATGGACACATTTGTGGTGAGATTTGGCTCTAATCTCATCGCAGAAGAAACCCTATAGGTTGTGGCCAGACAGAAAGCCCAGGGCATTTAGTCAGCCAAGTCAAGTGAATTTGGATAGATCAAATCTGATTGCCAGAACCTGCAGTTTAGTGCAGGCTTGTCTTTGATCAACATGTCATTCTGTTATCACCCATGCTTGTTCAAGTTCTTGTTTTTACTTCGAAAGGTTCTGTACATATGACAATATTGCTGCAGCTACAGCCATCTATTTATGTCAGCATTGCGCCATTACAACCATGATCAAAGTGAGAAAGGGTGGGTCTGCGCTCACTCACAACGGTGCACATTGACATTTAAGACGGTAACAAATGCATGCCTGAGTGCTTTAGAGGAGAAATCAATGCGCTTGCTAACTCATTCCTGCCGGAGACATTCATTTTACCCAGCGAATGGGCAGCCAGACAAGTATAATGAAAGTGGTCTTGCCGTAAAACTTGATTGTCGAAGTCTGAACTGTAATTGGCGCATCTTGCTTTAATGACTGCAGGACAAAGAAGGTCTCAGACAAAGCACTTAACTCTCTATATACTATTGCTTTCAGAGTCGGCTTAATACATATGTTTCTGCCTCTATGGGTTAGTAATAGAAGGCAAGGGACAGACAGAAGCCCATGTAGTGATCTGTAAATCTGCCTTATAGCAAGAGATGAAATGGCAGTGGCAGATAAGTCCTAAAACCACATACACACACAAAGGCATTCTGAAGATCACAGTTATGTGTGAAGCTCTGCAGCTGCACTTTGAGGCTGTGTGAGTGGGGGCCATCTTTCACCTTCACTGTGCACTTAGGCAGGTAATGTCCACACACCTGTGAGATCACGTCGATCTCACAGGTGCAGTTTCCTCAAAACACAGACCCTCCGCAAAGTCAAAACAACATTATTATTGTTGCTGTCAGAGTACTTCTTGGATTCCATGCAACATTTCTCTCTGTTCCACTTGCAGACGTGAAGCTTGCATATGTGAACTCAATACGTGAAGTGTGATTGACAGCGTGGGTAAGGCGATACAGATTGAGACACACAATAGAACACATGTGGTGCGTGTACATGTGTGCAGCCCATGGTCTTTTTTCAATATACATGTAGTCACGCCTAACACTGTTAAAGACAATAATAAATAAACAAACACAAACCAGGCCATGTATAAAAAAAGAAACTATATCTACTGATCAGTAAGCAGGATTTCCTTGATTCCAGTGATCTTATGCGTACGTGCACAGTGTTATCAGAAATAGACACCATGCCACAGGGCTTTTTAAGATACCTCTGACTGGTTAGCCACCTTCACAGAGATGAAGGCATCGCCTGTGATTTGTCACCTGTCACCAAATTACCATGCTGGCAGCCCCGCTAAATATATTAAACCCAAGATCTAAATAGGCAAACCTGCAGCGTCTGAGCTTCATTAGGGCAACGTGGACATAAAACACACAGCTACTGTTCGACAGTCTCACCAAAGGCAGCGCAATATGCACAAGCAAGCACATCACACATACACACACGCATCACACAGGCACATAGACGTATGTATGCAAGCTACTCAATCTCTTCGTCTCTCACACATGCATGCATACATTCACACACCCGCACACGCACACAGGACGTCTTGTTAATAAAAAGAAGTCCCAGCTGCTGTTGTCGGTGACCTCTGCTCAAAGGTGACCTAAAGACTGCAGGAAATATCTGAATGTGACTTCCTGCTCCGTCTTAGAGCTACACACTACACAGCAAGGAAATTTAGCCGAAGGAAGGCAGCAGTTCTTTCAGAGAAGCTAGGTGAATATTGAATGTTTAGGTCTAATATTAGCCTCTGTATTACAGAGTAGGCAAGTAGATATGTTTACGAGGTAAGGAGAGAGATTGTTATTTGTTTCCTCCAACGCAATAGCACAAAATAATTCCATTCTATTGCAATAACCTTCTTTATGTGGATTCACATACAGTATATTAACATTCTAGGCTGTAGATATCTATATGATCTACATTAGGAATAAATGGAGTTGGCACTAACAGAGATGTTTCCTGTATTTGTCACTCATGTTTGCATTGGTGATGTCTTGCCCGATGTTTACATGGGCCCCGTGAATGCTATAGCTATGTAATTCCACAATGGAATTGTTTGTTTTTCTAAAGTGCAGGCCGGTACTGACAATAATGCATTTCCTCTCTATAATTATATTACTTTTCTTCATGTCAGCATGCAACTAAAGAAAATTGCCTCTTGCGCCCGAGAGCAGCTGCAAAGCCACATTGAATGCTGTGCATTGTGGAGCTATTGTTTTAGGCAATGAAATATGAAGCTAGCTTAAAAATAAAGTGAGGAGATGTACGGTACGGTTACAGTGAAGAGGTTAAAGGAACACGGTCCTTTCATTTGGCATACCAGAGATACAGCCTATATCTAATATAAGCATACACTCAGTAGAGGAATGGACAGAATCAGGGGGTTCTGCTCTTGGGAAGTTCCAGACCATCAGTGTTTAAATATGTCTGACTCATAACCTCTTTATATAACATGACCTTTTTATAGCTTTAATGTGGGGCTCATTTCTGTTTCTGCTGCAAAAATATAGTGACTAAGATAATAATAGAACATACAATATATATTATAAATACATAAACAAATACAGTACATACAAACAAACAAATAAACAAACAAACATAATGTACAGCTACATCTTGCTACCCCACAAAGACATCGTATTGCTCCCTCTACTTTGACAGCCAGTGAGTGAGCCAGGCAGGCAGCGTAGAGGTTGGGCGTTCCTGCTTCCAATGGGCCACGCCCCAGAGGCATGTTGTCCAAAACATGCACGGAGCTGTTCTCACACTGTAACCCAGTATTCCCAGGGAAAGGGCTGTAGAGAGGATCATTTACTTAACAACGACCCCGCTTTGCTGTCCCCATCCTCTGGAGAACCAGGGCCCGGGAGTGGGCTCCTCTAGCCAAACAGGGCCTCTCTCTTCCAGCAGGGGCCCAGGGTACTGGGGACACAGGGAGAGATCGAGCAAAGCTGGTCAATGGAACCTCTTATGTATCAATTACCTAAAGTATCAAACAGTAAGTAAGAGGGCGGTCGGACCTGTTTGTTTGACTTTGGTGGTTAGGCAAAGCTTAGATGGGCTTGAGAAAAACGTGATTTACCCCCAGACGATACGGAGAAAGCTGGCCCTAAAAGCATGTTCTTCATCGCAGTTCTGCTTCATTACACCGTTCAATTCAAACTGTTGAGGTGTAACAACATTTCACGAAATGGAGTGAGATGTTGTGAGAAAACACTGACACTTACAGCTCTGAAACTGCTTGGATTAGATATAATTGTTTTATGAAAAACCAGAGATGTCATAACTGCATTTTAAGAGTTCAAAGCTATTCGTCTTGTATTGTCACTATCAATATCGGGCCCCTGAGGAAACAATGCAGAAGCAAACACACAGTCTGCTGTCTGGTTATGAGAAGACATCCCTCCAAAGTCTGTGTGTGTGTGTGTGTGTGGGAGAGAAGTCTTTGTCATGGTAATTACAAACTCAGAACTTTTGACATGTATATAGGATGGTAGGGAGGGTTTGCTGTTGATCTGAGTGTGTGGCAAATTGTGACAATGGGCAGAGGAACAAAGAGAGGAGGTTGAGAAATACAAGAAAATGTGAATATAACCAGCTTTCGTCTAGAAACTCACAAAGATTTATAGCCCAAAAAGTCTCATAAAACCTAATCATGCAGAGCCAAGACAGAGCTTTACCTAGAAGGTACAGCATACTGCACAAGGCAACATGGCAGTTGAATTATACGTTTATCCAAACAATGAGGCCAATGTTGTCATACCACATCAGCACACGTTTCCTAACCTCCAGAACCTCAGACGTCTTATTTACATTAAAAGCGAGCATCAAGGGAAAGGGTTGAAACGGCAACGCAATCCGTCACTGAACCAAACTCACTTTTAACTGACTCCGTCTGCCCTAAACCAATGAAATATTTACCATTGCATTGAAATGGACTGATTGTGCATGGAATAGGCTGGTGGTGTCAGCCTAACCCACACTCTTTGATACCAGGGGGGTTAAAGAGGAGGGGCAGGGAAAGTACCACAATGGGCCTCTGTTTCACTATGGGGGTGAGGTTACCATATCTGCTCACTGCGGCAGGGTTCAATTTCACACATCATATGTGTGCACACGTACACGTAAGCATGTCCACGCACACATGCCTTTTTGTAAACATGCACATGCACACATGCTGTTGCTACTGCTGCAATCTGTGTAGATTCCTGCGCATGTGGTTGCTTGGGGACAAATGAAGGTTGAATGTCATTCATTCAGGCAGGGACACAGAGACAAAAGCCCTTTGGGAAAACATGCCACAGCACTGGGTGACGGACATTGTTCAGCTGAGAGTGGCCTAGGAAATGCTAGGCAGACAGAAACACAGGGCAGATATTTTTCCTGCCGAGTCAAAGATTGCTAACAATTGTGATATGTAATAAAAGGTTACAGCCTTAGGCTTGACGGCAGCACCTTTCTAAAGCATTATGGGAAGTACCTTTTTGTACAGTAAGAAAATGTTTCACTACAGTATGTTATATGTTTCATAAATTCTGCTTTGTCCCTTTTGGAAACCACACAAGTTTGAGAACCACTGGTGTATATAAATGAATGGTTTTGAAGTCTATATAAATTTCTGGGCAAAGGGTTAATCAAAAATACCTGTAATAGCAGTTAAGAATTAAATGGTTAGGGACAGATGGTGGCTGAGATGCAAGGGTCAGCCATTGCCTTTTAACAGGGGACATACATAGAGGGGGTGGCAGCAAGTGGCACAGTGGTATAGCAGGGCGATAGGTGATGAAGAAGTGTCGAGATGTCCTTGTCTCCTTGCATGGCTGACATCACTTTGTGAATGGGTGAATGTGAGGCAAATAATGTAAAACGCTTTAGATAAAAGCGTTATATAAATGCAGTCCATACATGGGATTCTCATAGTGTAAATGTCAAACTGGCTTTTCACTGTGGACTCACCTATTTATGTTTACAATGTGATACTGTGGAAAGAAGAACACTCCATTCCAACATTTCCTTTTGGCCTATAGAAAAGAAGAAAACGACTGTTCCGTATGTTTATGCCAGAAGGGTGTGGTGAGAGAGGAAACTCAGACGTCATTACTGAACAGGAGGAAGAAAGGCCCCAACAATCAGAGACACGAATGTCTTAAATGGTTCAGATGCCTCAGTCAACAATAGCATCAAAGGTAACTCAACTACAAGTGCCTGAGAAGCAGGAACCTCCTAGAGTCCAATAATTAAGCCTTCTCTTGGTTTATGGCCTTCCCCATAACAATACATCAGATAATTAATATTCCCTGTCCAAAACATCCTGATCTCTATGTAAACCACAGGGATAGTATTTCTGACAAATTACAGATTTTACTCTGTGATCCACCTCTGCCATTTTCTCTTCCATATTTGATGCAAATGCCTATAGACGTGTGCATGTGGATTGATTACATGGACCAAAAATGACCCTATTCAAACATGCATTCATGCATAAACAAAAAAGAAAACCTAATACATTTAGCAATGGCTATTAAAACAAATGTATTAAAAATCAAGCCAGAGGGTGACATTTAATGGAGCTGACCTTGTGGCTTTTTTTGACTTGCTTTGGTAGTACTGACCAGACTTTATGGGCCTGCTCTGGTGATATATAGCCTGGCTGTACTGAAAGGAAGCTATACATCAATACACCTACATCCTCCTAGAAAGACAGCTTTTTTTACTGTGAACTTTGCTACTAGCGAATTGAAGGTACATCCTAATTTAACTTTGCGCCAAATGGTCATTGTCTTAAATGTCACATCTTAATTAAACAAACACAAATCCAGTTGAGTAGAGGTTTGTGGAGGATAATGAATTTACATTGTGTTATATTTTTGGCGATTGCTTCAACTTTACAATATCGCCTCCTGTTGGCTATACTTAATTATAAGCACTTAAGTAACTCAATGGAAACAATGGGTATTAACTGAGCCACTTTAATTCCGCACAAGAACACGGTGGTACATGGTTAATAAAAAAATAAAACAATCTGCTTTTAGGGCTCTGTTAAATGCATTGCTCTCTTGCACAATGACCCAAAACTATAAATTGATTTCAGAGATGGGATTACAAGTTTTAATGTGTATCTGATATTCCATCAGCAAGGAGACATTCATTTTACTGTTTGGTTCAAAAAGTACTCTACAAACAAGCAGATACTTGTACTGTATGAGAAGATAATTAACTACGGTTGGTCACAAAGTAGTAAAATCCAGGCCAAAAATTGCTTTCTGCAAACATCCACATTTGTATTTCTACCACAGTGGAATTCAACTTGTTTACTTGTAACGCGTACGCAAGCCATTATTGAACACAGCTGTCAATTACAGAGGATGGATGTGAGGCACGTTACTAAAGATATTCCGAACGAAGGTTTATGTAACACCATCCCACTCATAACCTTTCAAATTATTTTTTGTTTCTTTTAAATATAATTCTTAGGAATCTTCTCACACATAAATAGCATAATTATTGCTAATTAGAAAGAAAAAAGGAAAACTAAATCCAACTCACATACTGGCATAAAACTAGTGTGCTTTTATGGCAATGAAGAAAGCACTCATTAGTAAACAAAGCTCAACGACATTTCACAATTACCTTCTGAATGCTTCAATTTTAGTTAAAAATAAAACTGTTGCAATCTACAAGAAAAAATAAAGAAATCTACATCAAACAATCTATTTGTGTACTGGGAGTGGAACTCAAAGGAACACAGAACTAGTTAATGATGAAATCTATACAATTTCTTGGGAAAGAATACAATAGGTCCAAACAAAAATAATCAATCAATTTCTATTGTTTTAGTGCATATTTACAGATTTTAATAAAAAGGAAATCAGCATCAAAGTTTAGATTCATTTACTGGCGCTTTTCATTCGTCAGCCCCATTCGTTTGTGATGTCCGAACGGCAGTGACTGTTCCCGAGGGTTTCCCCGACTCTTGCCCTGATTCTTGCTCCTAAAGAGGAAAAGGACAAATTAAAGGTTTAGTCAGCTATTGAAAGCTAAATGTAGGCTAAAACACGGTCAAATTCACGAAACATTTCCTCGCATTTCGCTATTTTAACGCTCAGTGTGTGTTGAAAAAATTATCTTGCACTTCTACACAGCCCTGGCTCCGTGAATAGGAGCATAAACAAAGCGGAGAACACTGCTTGTATCAACAAAGCCGTAGTACTACACTTTGCTTCACAATGCATTTCGACGTGAGGCATCGCCGCGGAGCGATACCATTTTGATTTGAACTCGAAGTTAGCAAGAATTCCTTTAATTTGAACCATCTACTAGACTACTTAATTTTTAAAAATGTTTTACCAAATGACCGCAAACTTTTTTTAATAAACATTATACGCTGAAATTAAATTAAATAGTCCATAGCTCACACTACTAGATAACCACCAACTGCCAAGAAGACACTATCAGGTCACCTGCTTGAGTACTGCCATCATCTCCTTGACAGTGGCGCTGAGACTGCCGGCACTCTGGTGGAGCTGGGTGTAATAGCAGGTCTTCTCCTCCTCTGTGGCCTTGAGAGTCTCCTCGGTCTGGCTCAAGGTGCTCTTAACCTCCTCCAGCTCCTTTGACAGGGCATGGCTGGCCTGCTCCAGCTGGACCATGGCTTTAGCATTGTCCTCTGCAACAACGCAGGGACAAAGATGATCAGGCCAGCTTTAACAAAAGCACATTTGATCTAGGACAATTGCAATCAAGTGAATCTGTTCAAGAATGGATTATGCTCCACGTTAAATTTAAGTAAACAGTTTTGTCAGCATTAGTCTTGCTTCTAACCAACCATTTTATAGTGTTTTAGTGATATCAACAATTTATATGGGATGTTTTGATATTATTTATATATGGTTTAATACTAAGTGTGTATCTGTGCATTGTTGCATAGGCTTGAATATAATATAGTAGGGCTGCACGATTAACTGAAAAGCAATCGAAACCGAAATTCAGAACATCTAACAGATGTAATTTTCCTATGTCGATTTTCTCCCTTTGTGGTAACTTCTAAGCTAAAGCAATGTCAAGTCAACTCCTTCTATGAGACATTCCTCTGGAAATACATTTTCTGGAATAAAGGTTCTAAAATATCACAGTAGACAAAAATGTCTACACTTAGTAGGTGGAGTAGAGAAAATTAAGTTACAAATGCATACGTGAATGATAAACATAGCTCCCTGTACAGGATAATACTTTTGCCTGTCAATATATTTTTCTTTAAGCTAATAATTATGACTCCATGTATCTTTAATTATTTAATGTTTAAGCCCATTGCTAGCAACACTCAAGTATCATGCTTTTACAAATGGTACATTTTTACAAAAGCTGCTTAATACTACTGCGAGTAACTGCATGTGTATTCCTTATTTATAGTTCTATGGCAGGGGTAGGGACCCCTGTCCTGGAGAGCCGCAGCCCTGCATGTTTTAGATGTCTCCCTACTCCAACACACCTGATTCTAATGAACAAAGTTAGAAGTGTGTGTTAGAAGCCTGATAACAACCCATTCATTAGAATCAGGTGTGTCATCTAAAACATGCAGGGCTGCGGCTCCCCAGGACCAGGGTTCCCTACCACTGATCTATGGTGTATTCACGCAACTCTGCCCGTCTAGTCGGCTGAATGGAAGGATCATGTAGCAGGACTCAAACAAAAGCAAAGCAGTTTGTACAAAATGCAGTACATCTCTCCAACGTTAAATAATCGTCAATTCAATATTGACATAAATAATCATGATTATTTTTTCCCATAAAACGAGAAACTCTTATTATTCCAAACGATATTTACATGTGCACATAATCCACTATATAAACAAACATGTCAACACAACAAACTGGAAACATTAATATTCCAAGTCAAATTTAGTCTAGCATTACTGTTCTAAAGAGGCAGTTCATCATATTGACAGCAATGTGCCAGTCCACAGCACAACAGCAGACCCAGAGAGGGAAAGCCAGATGCATGTAGTCTGGATCTCGCTATAGCAAAGCTCAAATTGAGCCAGATCACAGCCCTGACGGGCTACTGACACAGAGTGTAGCTTGCGGATCAGATGTAGCCAGAACAACACAACAAGCCAATGCACATTGCATAGATTCATGGTCGCACCCATTTTGGCGTCTTGCACAATGAGCTTCTGTTCGATCTCCTCTCTGGCTTTCTCGCTCTTGTCCAGCTTCTGCATCATACTGCCTATATCCACCATGGCACCATTGTACACTATCAGATTCCCAGACTCGCTGGCCTCGGACTTGGCACGTGCTTTCGGGGCAGCAAGCAGCATTCTGTTGCCTACACAGGGTTCAGAAGAGAAGATTTGTTTTTGAGCAGGTTAACCTACAGTGAACTTGCGCAGAACTCAGGTTCTCCGGCCCCCCCCGAAACGCTAGAGCTATTTGAACATTTGATTGGAATTATTTCTGAAACGTGAATCTATACGACTATACAACAAGATGTCATACAGTAGCCTAAAAGCAACCGCATCCAAGAACAAAAATGATTAGTGCCAAGGGACACACTATCACAATTAAAAGCATGCAGAACCACCAAACAACACACACATTCAATTAAAAGCATGGGCGTAGGTTTCCTTTGAACATTGGGAGGGACATAGAGTGGAGGGTCTGGTGGTCCTCCCCCAGAAAAATTAGAGAATCAAAGACTGAATTTTCTGCATACTGGTAAATTCTTATGGACCAATTTGTGCCTTTTCTGCATCTATTATTGGTGGAAAATGTCTATTTATTTAAAGGAACACATTAAATACAGGAATCCTGGGACAATTCACAATATATGGAATGTAATGCAGTAAGTGTTGTCAAACATTAGGAAGCCTATTAGTTTCAAACTATCTGGTAGGCATAGGGCTATTTCATATTTTTAACACACAATGCCATGTATGTTCCCTTTGCTTTGGGGGGAAGTAAATATGCATGTGACATATTCATGTCAGTGATTAATTTAATAATCAAGTATTATCCCCTGGACATCAATATATATGCTCATCTTCAAAACTTTATGCACAGTCAAAACATCTGTGTTTTTGGATGATAGGATTAACTACAGCTGACTTAAAACAATAAGTCTAATACACATTTTGGCCATTACCAATTAAAACATTGATCAAATCTACCGGAGAATGAGACCTTGTTAAAGTTGAAAACCCCGAAATAACAGGTTTGATTAAGTTCTGCATAGTTTTATCTCGGATCTCGTACCTGCATACACAGACAGAATTGCGTTGCAAAAATGCGTGCATGTTGGGAGGTCTGCAAACCCTTGTGTGATCAGAAAATGGTATAAGAAATTACATTTACACAGATTAATGTATAGTATAGCTAACAATGTGGGACATAAGAGACTACTGATAACATTATCACAAGCCAGCTTAGCTCACCTAGCAGGTTGTCTATCTGGGCATCACTGAAAGACGGCACAGGCTCATCATTCCCCCTGTCTGTCAGCTTACGGTAGTAACAAGACTCCCGTATGACTGGCTTGTTCAACAGCTTCTTCACCTGCAAACAGAGGCCAATTAACACGAAAGGTGCCATGATGTTTCACTTTATGCAGAGCGGCCTGTCTGTGTGTCTGTCTACCTGAGCTCGAGACAGATGCAGTCCCAGTGTGTACATGATCTCCTCCAGGTCTCTCTCCATCAAATAGCCACAGTGGCTCTGGTCAAAGTACACAAATGCCATCAGCAGCTCCTTGTTGTGTGTGACCATCTGCTTCTTCTCCTTTTCCTGGGAGAGAGGTGGCGGCATTGTAAACACGGCTCGAACATCACCTAAGCTACACATATTGTGTAGGCCCCGCCCCATACCTTGTCTTTGGACAACCTCTCCTTCGATGGCTTCCTGTCTTCCTTGCGGTCGTCTTTCCGTTCTCTGTCATTGGAGTCCTCATCATCCTTGTCTGGAATGGAGAGATTGGACAGAAGTGAGGGGGGTGAACAAGATGAACAAAAACAGGATATCTAGCCATGGAACCCGATCCCTGTTCGCTGGATCACATTTCCAGCAGGATTAAGAGTGACCTTCCACCAAAAGGCCCTCATTTATTGTTCTAACTTAGAAACCAACGCATCTCTCCATGGTGTAAACTGCATTTAGAAGCCTCATCTCTAAATGCATCTTACAACATGGAGAGATGAGCAATATGGCCAAGAAGAGTAACATCTCTGGCCAGCTCGAGACAGCAAGTTTAATAGCCTGGCTACTAGTATTTTTGTGAAGCCTATTTAACATTAAACAGTTGTGGTGGAGTGTATTTATTGCTGTAATTGAATGATATTTCAGATAAAGTAGATGGTTCAGACTTCAGATTGTTCAGAATATGTGGATGCATAAGCCTACTACGCTTAGATGCCTGTCAGAATATATAGTCTAAAAACAACTCTTACTATGCTGCACCGCAAGTACAAGCTGACTTGAAAACCTGTACACATGAGTGGAGACTTGGTGTAAGGCTGCTCGATTATGGAAAACAAATCCTAATCATTATTTTGGTCAATATTGAAATAATTATTAAACACGATTTTACTAATTTAGACGATACAACTCATGTAGACTCATTTGACACAATTACTGCACTGACAAAAAAAATGCAACAGTGAAAACACCTTTAACTTTGAATTACCCTCAATACTCTTCCCGTTGATCTTTCACTGCCACCCGGGGAGGGGCTAAAGTACACGTGCGTGTATTTTTAGAACTCATGTGCAAAATCATAGTTTTATCTTTACATCTCCATTGCATTGTTTTTGGCGATTGTTAGGAGACAAAATAGAAACGTAATTAAATGCACAGCCCTTACGTGACGTGAGCTGTGACGTATTCAGCGCTCACGTCTACGTAAAGTCTCAGGTAATACACACACGGCGGTTCACCACATGGTTTATCACCGTAGAACCAACAGAGTGTGTTTTGTGCCAGGGCTGAAGAGGGCGTCTTGCCGTACCCTCGTCATCGTCGTCGTCTGCATCTTCAGCCTCCATGGGGTCGTACTCCTCGGCGTTGGCCGTGCTGCCGTCGTCCTCGTCCTCTTCCTCGTGAAGCTCCTCCTTCTTCAGGAGCTTCTCCACCTCCTGGTGAAGGACAGGGTGCGGTGAGCGGCCATGAGGACACACGGACCGCGCGGCAGGCCCCGATTCACTAGAGAGGTCTACCTTTTGTTTCTGCTTCTCCTCCTCCCTGGTCTTCTTTGCGGCCGGCTCCTCGTCGTCGTCCTCCTTCTCCTTTTTCAGCTCGCGCTTCTCAGCCTCCTTCTTCTCCGTGTCCTTCTTGGCCTTCTTCACCTTCTCCTTCTTGTCCTCTTTGGTGGGAAGGGAAGCCAGAGCTCTGTATATCCGGTAGCCAAAGTCTCTCTGGAGCATTTCGTTGAACAGCTCAGCGAACAGGGAAACCTGAGTAGAGAGAGCAGCGAGGGCCAGTTAGCTACAGCAGGTAAGATGTGTAGAAAGTATTGAAGGTACGGGCCGGTCGGGTCATGAAGATACAAAGCAGCATGGTGCAAGTTTAATCGACTTACAGAAACACTGTATGCAATAGGCTTTGATCTAGATGTTCTCCCAATTGCCCTTTTGAAATGTGCATTAAATAAGAAACCTTTATTTCCTATTCTATGATATGGATGATATTGCTATACGTGCTAAAGCTGGGGGACTTGTGTGTCGGGAAGGGTTCAGGTGGTTAATCCACGCATACTTGCATTTACAGAAATATTTACATATTTGTGTGACCTCACACTCGGTCGGGTGGGTACTAAAAACCCACCCGAAGCTAGCGGGTGCCAACTGAAGCTAGCAAGAGCAAACTAAAACGGGATCGGGTCTAAGCTCTCTGTGTGCCCAGTGTCAGAGTGAGGCAATTCACAGACAACATAATTGTGTGAAGCTCTCCAGGGACATTGTACTGTAGCAGCATCTTCAATTTTCTATGGAAAACAATATTTG
>JAODLL010036906.1:0-21911 GCA_026546735.1 Forbesichthys agassizii
ATAGTGTTTACACAGTTGCAATTGCTACTGCTATCAATATATCTACAGTAATTCTAGTCAATTGAGTAGATTTTGTAGCCATTTTGTACTGTATTCCAATGCATATGTATATGGGACATGGCATAACAATTAATATTTAATGGACTTATTGGAAAAGCCACAGTAAATCCCGGACGTGCTTACTTTAACACATAATGCATTAAAGGATAAGACCTTTTTTTTGTAACGCTTGTTGAATTAAAACACAATGGTTAATAAAACGTAATCCTTTATTGGTCAATAGCCATCCAAGAAGGCCTTCAAATCAAACTTGAAGAATAGAAAACATTTGAAACATTTCTCCTCTTCAGGAAACATCACATCATGTAAATAAATAACTACCTGCAAACAAGTCGAAGTTGTACCACCATTAACATTAACATGCCTCATATTTTAACATGTGTTATTCGTTTCTTAACTTAGTTAAGCTGCAATAATAAAATACAGTCAATGTTTAAAGTCAATCAATTTATTCTAAAATATATTTCTATAAAAATAATCAGTCTTGTTGTAGCGGTAGATCATTGTAGTGTAAGTCTTATGAACTGGACACCCTAGAATATAGCTGGGAGCATACTGTATGAAGACATCAGTTAAAACTCTACCCTGCCTGACCTAATATACTCAGGTGATGTGTAGAAAGTACAATCTCAATAACAAATTACCCTTGGTTTTATACCCTATATGTGCTCACAATTAGGATTCATCATTTCCAACTTAAACAAATTCACAAAAGTATTCAACAATGGAACACCTGACAATGAAGAAATAACCTCATGTAGTTTCCTAGCCCTGACATGCATGTCTAGACAGCTTTGCATTTGAGTTATATGGAAAAAACTGATATGTACAGCACTTGAAATAAGAGCATCTGATTCACAAATAATGCACCTTAACTGTCAGTTACATGAATAAGCTTTTCCCACCAGTGTGATGGTTGAGGCAACCGTGCCAACACTGCTGAATTAGTCATTTAAATAAATCAACCATAAAAGGGTTGTTGCTTCTCCGACTAACTCTCCCATTCAACCTCTCCCCATATACGTGAATATTAAATAAATAAATAAATAAATAAAAATTGAGTGGGTTAGGGAACAATAAGTGTAAAAGTGTATATATCTGGCAAATGTGTCATCAATTTCTAGGGTTTTTGTGCACCTAACAAGGCCTAAAATGTAAACATGTTACTGGGTAAGACACACTGGTCACCAATGACTGACAGCTCTCACACCACAGCCTCAGTGAATTTGGACCAGTGTCGACTGTAGTGTAGACTGTAGTGTCATGTAATGAAGGACAGAAAACCACAACGCTAAGGACGTTTACAGGCCTAATGAGTAGAGGGCTGTGCTGTAGAACGTGTAACAGGTACAAGCATAATTATGGGTAGTAGGTCATGTAACGGGAGGCCTGAAAAGCGTTATTAAATGCTGTTCAGTCTTTGGTGGGGTGAAGGTGCGGTGTGTGGGATTGGGCAGAAAGTTCCACTGTGCCTCCCAGCTTGGCTCCTGCTGCTCCTGTGGCAGTCAGGTCTCAAAGTACCTGTAGATCTGCGACACATACTGCATGACGCTCTGCCAGTCGGGTCTGTCCGTCTGCATTAGCTCAGCAACATCCTGGGTGAGAGATAGAGAAAGAGAGAGAGAGACAAGAGAGATCACAGACAGATAGATAGATAGACAGACAGACAGACAGACAGATTGAGAGAGAGAGAAGAGAGATCACAGAGATAGATAGAGAAAGAGAGACTAGCTTCACACTATGGAACTAGGGGACAGGGCAGCTGTACAACCATTATGACCTTTGCAAAGGTCTTCACATTTATTCACACAATTTGCAGTGCATTCGTGTTTAATACAACCACTGGTTGATTAAGAGCTATTATAAAAATTGTATTATGGCCCAAACCCCCACCCCAATATCCCCCTCACAGAAACCCCACTGTGGAAGAAGATATATAAACCTGGGCAAACATTGATGACATCATTGATCATTGCTCATTTTAATTATTTACGATTAATTTAATCTGTGTCCACTGGGTCAACATTCTTAAATGGGAACGGTAGACGCTCATTAAGATAAATTGATCTTGGCATGTCTCAAGACGTATCTAGCTGCTCTGAGCTAAATCCTCCTGGAATGTCATGAGTCAGAATAAATCAGGCTTCCCACAACTGTGCGTCACAAAGGCCTTGCCGTGGGTCAGCTTTAAGTAACGGGAAGAGAGGGCCCGGCGTGTTGTCTGCAGTTAGCGCTCCAAGAAAGTACTGCCTCTGCTCGTCTGGTGGTGGGAAGTCTCCCCCTCTAAAGTTTGACATTCAATGCTGGCGACTTGTTTAGACCACAGCTATTATATCTGGGATTGCTCCAGTGTTCTCATGTCCTTCTGGAAGTCATAACAATGGTTCGAGTAACAGGCTAATGCCTAGCCTGTTACTTATCGATTGTATTTACTCTTGGGTCCATATAATCATGTTCATACGGAATCCTTGCCTAGTTACCTGGATACCTGATGCTAATGTTATGTTATGGTTGTGCTTCTCTGGTAGTGTACATGTAAAAACTATATGGAAATACCCTGCCTGCCCCCAATGGGAGCTTTGCCATACTTATGAACTCATACTCTTAGATTTTCAAAAGTAAAACTTTAACACTTTAAATAGTAACTGTATGAAAGAGGAAAACAATTAATTCCAGCTGGCAGTGGCAGCAGATTTAAAAGAATCTGATAAACTCAACCCATTTCTTTCTTACATGTTTGCATGACAAGATTTTGTGTGAGGAGTTAACTTGACATGTACTGAGTGTTCACATGCCGATATATAAATGCTCTGTAATCGCATGTCCTTGATATTACTGTAATAGTGTGTGCGCTGCTATGTATGTACATGCATTATGAACTATAATGTTTTCCAAATATGTTATGTAAATATGCGTGATAGTATGATTTTCATAAGAAATAGCAACCGTTGTGATACTATTGTGATACTGTGAAACTATAGGTGGGCAGGTTTTGTATTTTAGAAGTTCCTCTGATTTAAAATATAATTAAGGGAAAGTCTAATCTAAAACTAATGCCAAATACATCATGCTACTGCTATGGTTTTTCACAGTGTGTGCAATTATTAACTGCGAAAACCTTAGAATGTTTCAATAAATAAATATGCACTAATAACATTGTACAATTTTTTGATTTCACATTTTTAAAAGAGCATTACAAGGTGCCCAAAATGACGAAAACTAAAAATATGAATACTTTATTAAAGTACATTTTTCACATGATTTTCACACTATAACAAAGGCTTAATGCAATCAAGATCTTAGTTGCATATTATATAACAGCACCCATAGCCTGTAATGAAAATAGTTTGGGACTCTTTTCTGTATGGAAAGTTAGAACATTCCTCCTATAGTTTGGCAAAAATAGATACCGGTATGTCAACTCCTCTGTGTTGTGTGTGTGTCTGTGTGCAGTCATGTTCAACTCACCAGGGATGGTCTGATGCCAACACTCTCAGCAGCCTGGAAAGCCAGGGTCAGATTCCGGCCCTGTAGAAAAAACAAATGGGTTGTCAGGGCACAGTAAAACCGGAGGTCTCTGTATTCCAATGTCAGTTCAACACGTAGCGCTTTAAACAGCAACAGAGTCGGAAAAATAAAAAATACACAGACGCAACGCAATGCACGTGAGGTAGCTCCAGTTATCTTTCAGAGCATTTGTGTTTCTATGCTAGGGTAACCTGAAAATTGCATTTAGAGCTGCTCTAGTGTATTTTTGTAAATGGTATGTGGCTCAATGCACTACATCTGTGTGAATGAGAGGGCAGGCTCGATAATCAGATCTTGTTACCCGTCATTTTGGACATCAAATCAGTTGTCATTTGGCACCAGTACACTAATGTTCCACTAACTCCGACGCATGAATCAATACACGTTCAGACTGAGTTAATGGGTCCATGTTTTTATAAAATATGAATGCTTATTAACAAAAAGGATTGGCCTTCAGTGTAACTTTAGAGGGCTAGTTAGGACTAAAATATACCACTCTCTTATTAAAACATAAAAGCCTCCCAGTATACAGAATAAACATAAACCCATTTATAAAAGAGCGTAATGGGCTTTCTGGAAGAGGACGGCAAAGACCTGGGAAGAGTCTTGTGTTTGGACGTCTGAGTGTGCTAGGAAAGTCACTCAGCAAGAGTTATTAAAGCCAATATGCTTCTAATCAATTATTCATATAGACAGGGGCCGCAATATCACTGCCACCAGTTTTATGTCACACATTCACACCGGCACGCACATTACTACATTACTACCGATTTGTCACATCTGCTGTGAGGTGCTTGACTCTCCAGGTGCATGTCTACTGTTTAAATGTTGTTTGCTGGTTGAATCAACATTAGAGCAAAAGAGAGGAACCTCATTGCTTACGGAGGACTGGCCTGGCCATGCGCATATCCAATTAACCTCTCTCAGGGTCTTTCACTTAAAGGCAGGTTCAGTCATTCACGGGAACGCTTGCTAACTTCAAGCTCAAATCAAAACAACATCCCTCCGCAGCGCCGCCTCACACATTGATAAGCATTGTGAAGCAAAGGGCAGTGCTGTGGCTTTGTTGTTGTGAGCGGTGTTCGCCCCTTTGTTTATGCTCCTATTTATTGTGTCGTAGTTGTATTAGTAGGCGCCATGGCTGTGTAATAATAGTAGTATTAGCAGAAGTGTCAGAATCTTTTTCGGAATGCGAAGAGATATTTGGTGAATGTGACTATAACTTTAATAGTGGGCAATATGTTTACGGCCCTTTAAATTCTACGACACTTTGTATTAAGAAACTAACAACAAAGTATGCACATTAATAAAGGAAAGGATGACTCGGTCGAAACGCAAGCCTAGGGAGTGCCTCTTGTTATTCTAGCTGCGGGAAGTACGCTGTGCTGTTACGATCCTCTAGGAGAACCATTGTCATTAAACAACTCAAGATTTATTTCAGACATTTGTTTTTGCAGTTTTTACCCCCACAAAATGATTGCCGCTTGAAGCCCATAGCTCTGCGTCATACTGTACATATCGTAACATACTGGAACAGATGACACTATTTCAAGTGAACTGTGACAGTTTGCAGATGCTCTCACCTAGCTTGGCAAGATCATACCATAGACAAGATATTGCATAATTATTAGCCAACTCCCTGTAAGTTACACCTATATTTAATGATGTGTGGCCAATTGTATAATCCGTAGTGTACCCTTCCTGTCTTCTGTTTGCCTTGTTATCTCTTTGTAAACTATTAAAATCCTGTTGCTCCGTGTTGCAAGGTGTTATTACAGCCTCTAAACACACAAAGGCATTGTGGTGGTCACACGAGATGGTTTGTGACCTTGTCATGACTGAGCAGCTCCTGAAAGGGGATGTGAGCGGGCAGGTAGGTGTGCAGGAGAGCACAGAACGCCAGGCCGTCACTCCAGCTACTGCTGAAGTTGGTCACGTCGATGTTCTGTAGAGCACACATACAGACGTCCAGAGTCACGACTAGGGAATACAGAGACTGTTGCACACAAGCAATATTTTACGGGGGAGAAGAAGGGGGGGAGAGAGAGAGAGAGGGGCGAGAGGACATTGACAGAAACAGAAATCATCATCCAGCTCTTTCTTTCCGGTGGCGCAGATGCTGTGCGGCTTTAAACAAGGAACGTGGACTGCAGCACGTCCTGTGTGTGTGTGTGTGTGTGATTCTCACAGCTTAATCACCTTTCGCATCATGCTCGTTCACCGTCCCCAGTGTGTGATAATAGCGGACAGAAGATTTCCTGCGTGCCATTGTTTCCACTTCCAGGCTGTCCTGTTGGACAGTTATTTCCTCCTCCACGACCCAACGGGTTCATGGCCAGAGGGACTGTGTGTATAAATCCTCACTGTAGGTCAGACAACCCGAGCTCTAAGATGGACGCCCTGTCACGATGACCATGCAGCGTTTCCTCCAATAAATGCGACGTACTGTGTATATGCTCTGAGATTTTAGAACCTTAAGAATTCCAGATCGATACTGCCTTAACAAATCCTGAGGCAGTATTGAAATAAAACACAAATGAAGAATCCTCCGGTGGTAATAATGTACATCAATGCCAGTATTTACTGGTATACTTACGTTCTGGGCAGTGTGTTGGGCTGTTCCCACAAAGACACACACACACACGCGAGCACCCACGCACGCACGCACGCACGCACGCGCACACACACACACACACACAGGTACAGTATCTGAGGAAACACAATGTCTCATTTGACTTATACAACGGCTGACAGACATTCACCCATCATCTTTTGCTGAGCGCAGCAGGCCTGTATGCGATCAATACACACATCGACTCTCACATTTAAAGCTGCGTCCTCGAGACAGCTCACCACCAACCCTCCACCTCTAGCTGATCTCTCCCAGATGAGCAATTTGTTACCAATGGCTCAAGGTCTGGCTCAAGATCACTAGTTCATGGACATGGACCCATTCCGGTTCTGTCTGCTGTGCCCTGGATGTGTCTGCTCACGTCAGCCCACATTCCTGTCATAACTCGCTCAGCAGATATACTAGTACTGCAGTTATGGGGCTGATTTGTACACACAAACACACACACACACACACATGCAGGAGAATGAGGGAGTCTCGTGGGAGGAGAGGGGCTGGGGTGGTCTGGACAGAGCCTGTAAGCATCAGGGGGTAGTAAGACACACTGACCTTAGACAGTGGGAGGTCAGGATAAAGATGAGGGAGGAGAGAGAGAGAGAGAGAGAGAGAGAGAGAGAGCGAGAGAGAGAGAGAGAGATAAAACAGCAGTGGGCAACAGGGCGCAGATAAGCAAACACGGCATAAAGCGACCGGAAGGGTCTCGCTGGGGACAAAAGAGAGCTGCTAGGTTTAGACAGCACAAAGACAGGGGAACTGGAGTAGAGGATATTAGGAGGTGGGGAGGGGGGCAAAAGGGTTTAATATATATATTGCTGGAAGCTTTTAAATATTTACTTATATTTTAACCATGAGAAAAAAAAGAAAATGACTGAAAAGTCACATGAGCTGCTGTCAGTGACTTGAGAACCCAAGTTCTTGTGGCCTAGAAACCAAACATTTGGGGTGAAAGTTTCACATGGGTTTTTCAAAGTCTGTTTATTCCTTTTTGTTTATTACGATGAATCAGTCAACACATTAGTATAGTGCAATAGTCCAATAATGTTGAAGACAAATCTTTGTTTCAAAATAGTGGTAGAGCTAGACGAAGCAACACAAACCGCTGTAGCAACCTTGATTGGTTAAAAGCTACTCCAATAGTTTGAAAATGATCCTGCCTAGTCTACACATACTGTATTAGGACGCAAAGACAATCACAAACCGAGTGCGTCCAGACCCTAGTCATAAAGTTAATTTTGAGTATAGTTACGCACCAGGCTATTGTCCTGTATCATCCACCACCCGTAGTCCGGTCTTTATATTCCTGGAGTTGCTTCTGTAAACATGAGGTAATGGAAGTCAACAGAACACAGGCACACAGCCAAGCACCAGACATTACATGGTTGTTTGACGCGGAGGGCAGCAACAGAGGGTCAAGTGTTAAGCTCACTGCTACCGTATGTGACCTACAAACTGGACTGCCAGCCACAACAGAGACACAACGTGGGTCAACCCCTAGTGCCTCTGTGATACTTGACACCCGACGTGGCAATGTGCCACTGTTACGTGGCTCCCACGGGTTTAACATGTCACTAATGGAAAGCACACGCCAACATGCTGTGGGCAGCCAGGCAGGGCTACATGGTTACTGATTGAATGACTGCTGTGCACACAAACAGGCGCGCGCACGCACACACACACACAGTTTGTTAAAAAGCCATCAGTCTGGAGTGGGGGGGCAGGAAACGCCGAGAGCAGCATGACAGATGAGCCCATCCCCACCAGTATATGTCCCCTGTCACACAGGAGACAGCAGAGGAACCAGGGCAGGAACAATGCAGAATGAGACGGATGCAAAGACAGACGTAGAAAAGGCCATAAAAGTAAAAGGAAGCACAAAGCAAGAGGAAAACAGCATGAATAGGAATAGACGAAACCAGAAATAGAGACAGAGAGAAAGAAACAATCATTGAAACCATAGAGTCCAAAAGTGTGTTCAGAATTGTGACGTTCATGCTTTGAACTTTGAACGATTTGCGTAAACATTTCAAAAATATTAGATTTAAACTGTCGCCCTTGGTCCAGCTTCAACGCGTGTTCGCCGAGAACTACCTCCTCAAACAGTTTGCTATTGTTCGAAAACGTTCGCGGCGAAGACAATGCAAAAGCAAAATGTGTTTGCAAACCAATTGTGAATGCACCCTAGGTCTCATGATGATGGTGCAACAGAAGCCCTCAACACAGGTTCAGCAATGACAAGCAGTGTCTTCCATAAGACTAGACTCATTCCCAACATCAAAGAGGAAAGCATTAATTTCTGCTACTTTTTAAATAAATGCATAATGCATGATTGCATTATTTATTATTATTACATATAGTATGTGCAAGCAGCTAGTCTGTCAAACATGCATGAAGCAGGAAATGTTTTTAATTGTTAATCAATACATTTGTACCGACTGAAAATCCTCCCACCTCAAAAAGAACAAGTTGCGTTTGAAAATATTGCAGATGTGCCCATCCTCCCTTCATATAATTAAAAACTGTTCACCCAATAATAGAGTATTAATACAGGGAATGTAATTAGATTGGATTTTCGCGTTTCATTTTATCCCCATACAGCGTTCCCAGGTACCAGCCTGGTTAGCACCAAGCTGCTGGATGCTAGACGCCCCTAGCCTCTTACACCCAGATATTGCACTGGTGTGAAGGGCTGTGGCGTTGTATTATTAAGGGGACTGGTTATGGGGCAGACATCACGTAGCTCGAGTGCAACAAGGACAGCACGTTTATGAAAGAATAACTTAGATGATCTGGCTTGTTATTACTGAGATCATAATTATTATTAAAATGATGGAGGGAAATAATATCACTTTGCAGCTCGTTTGGCCTTTTCAACCAGCAGACTATCCAAATTCCATTTGACACGCCTGTGCTAAAGGAAAGCCCCTCATTGCTGCCTTATCCAATATTATTATTTGACCTCTCAGGCATATTTACTGCTAGACCCCCACCCCCCTACCCCCACCTCCAGTTCCTTTCCACAATGTCCTGATGACGGCTGGGGGTCTTATTCTTCCCCTTGGTACACGCGCATGTGTGTGTGTGTGCGTGCGCGCGTGCGGTTTGTTTCCCAGAGCGGGACGGAAGAGCTGCTCCGCTCGACACAGCTGAGCCTGGTGTTCACAGTCTAGTCTCATTGTTCCCATCCTGAACAAACAAGACGTTTATTTTTGTTGGGCTCTTACGATTAATTAAAGGGGGGGGGGTTAGACAAGCAAGCTTGAAGCTGTCCTAAATAAAGACATCAAAGAGCCGGTTACATTCGAGACCAACGAGACTCTCGAAGGAACGGTGTTTGAATGAGAGCAGCAGACAGTCTGGCAGGGATGATTCTGGCAACGGAGATTCACTAAAATAATAACTGATAAAACTACGTCTACGTAAGATTATGTCTTAAAAAACAGACATTCAGTGATGTTTGGAGACTAAATATGCTGTGGAATGCTACGGTATGCAGACCCAAGGCAGATGCATTGACGTTTTAAACCTCTTTTACCTTAAGTGCTCTTAAGCACTCGTCTTGTATATATTACTTTTATTTGGTCTAGGTGCATATCTGATGGTTGTCTGGTGTTTTTTTCAATTTATTTTATGTAATCATCATTACATTATAGTAGCGCACCTGTATGAAATGTGCTAAACTATATACAAATAACGGGTTTGTTGATTGATTACCGCTCAGTCAGATTAAAAAACAGAATGCATTCAACCTGTATATCTAACGCGTGGCTGTAGTGTCAGCTGCAGGTCTCTGACATGTTGTGTTATGGGTCTGCCCTCTCACAGGCTTCCCACACAGGCTCAGGTCAGCCAGAGCCCTTGTTACGGTTTTGTCTGATCACTCCCTGCATCCCAGTGTGACATTTGAGGTGTGAGTGGCAGAAGTGCCCTCTGGCTTTCCATCTCATGTAGGAGGGGGTGGGGAGGGAGGAACTAGATGGTAATCACGCAACGATTCAGACATGCCACACACTCTCTCTCTCTCTCTCTCTCTCTCTCTCTCTCTCGCGAGGATGAGGGTCAGGTGGTTGCACTCCGTCTCCATGGCGACAGCATGGCCAGCTCAAGCCCTCGCCTCAAGATGCGTTTGTGTGTGCGTGTGACGGCGCGTGCGCGTGTCGCTTACAACATTTAGTTGCCCCGCCTTGAGCTGTGACCTTGTTAGTAGCGAGACTCTGTCCTGAGGCAATCCACATATTGGCAGTGCGTGCGCGCCCACACGCACACACACACACACAAACAAACACACACACACACCTAGCCCTGGCTGAAGGGCTGAACGCATGCCGGCTGGCACGTAGCCATTTTCCCTTACAGGTCCCATTAGTTGGACTATAGATTGTGTCAAAGGAAATGATGTCATTAGCCCTACAGGGCTTCTGGTGCAAGGAGGACCATATTTGTCATGGATAGAAAGCATATGCATTTTACTGAAGGTACATGACGTTGCCAGCATTGGCTCAGCGGAGTTCAATCAGTTCAGTAGCAAATACACACAAACGGTTTAGTCCAGAACTTGGTATAGCTGTACCCTAGAGCAGGGCTATTCAATGGTCCTGGAGGGCCGCACCCTGCATGTTTTAGATCTCTCCCTGGTCCAACACAGCTGATTGAAGGTTGTTAGAAGCCTGATAATGACCCATTCATTAGAATCAGGTGTGTTGGAGCAGGGAGAGATCTAAAATATGCAGGGTGCGGCCCTCCAGGACTGGAGTTGAATAGCCCTGGCCTAGAGATACAGCCACAGGTAGATTACTCCAAAGTCTAGAGGCCACAAGAGAAAAAGTGCGATCACCATTGCAGCCAGGTAACGTCCAACATCTACAGTAACGCATGCTACAAAGCTACGCTTCCATAATAATTAATGGAACCGGCTACATTAGGCGTGAGAGCAGTGCGTAAGTGGTGCGTATATACACTGTGGAGATCCGTAAAAATGGTTTAAAAAACTGTCTATATTCATGAAAACTGTCTTTACGCCAGGTGTAATCCTTGAACTTCTGTCTGAACTTATTTTTAAAGCAAGCTACCAGTAAACAGGACATTACTCTCCATATGTGCACTGCAGGTGTAGCCATTAAAAGATCCAGTCCGCTCCGCATATGCTACGTGTTTACTGGGGCCTGGCCGTTAGTCGAGACCATGAAGTAGAGAAACATACGGTATCTGGTTAGAGGATCCAAGGGGCCTGGATGGGTAATGTACAATGTGACTGTGGCATACGTACAATGGAGACAATTCATGTACTTCTTTAAAAACAGCACCTTATAATATATTCTATATTTAGCTGGTAGCCAGTGAAGAGATACCAACTAGGGAAGATGTGGTGGACCTTCCTGGTAGCCGGTCAAGCTAGCAGCAGCCGCCGTCTGTGTGTGTGTGTGACAAATGACGTGTGACAATGATGACTGACAAATTGCAGTGTACAGAGTTCCAGCAGGTCAAGTCGAGGAGATACAAGCTGATGTGTAACAATCTCCAGAGACGAAGGATATTAGTTTGGCAGTTTAAGATTGATTGCTTAATGAGCACAATGGAAAAGAAGAGCAATGGTCAATATAAACACAGCCACTTTATAGGGACTGGTAATTATGGAGCCTCTTCAGCATAGCAGAGGCAAACATTAATTATTCAGTCAGATAAACACAGAGACGGTTATTAGAATATTACAACCTTCTTGACCTTACTCAACACAAGAAAGGGGATAAGACACGCATGACTTGAGCCTGTATTGAGTGTAGTGTAGTAGGGCTGGGCGATATATCGATATTTAATTTATATCAGTATAATTTCAAAAGAGATATAAAATTAGACAATATAGTTTATATCGATATAGTTATATTCACACATTTCTTTTTAGCCAATGAGAGAGCAGATATTCAGTCACGTGCTTATTTTCCATTTCTGACAAACAGATAAAGGTAGCCAGATAGTGTGACAAGGTACCGGTAAACAAATGTGGATTAAACGGATTAAACTGTCACTGCAATATTTACAACCTCTCTGCTATGGATTTAACCAACTACAATTAAGTCACTTAAAAATAAATAAATAAAACAAAAAAAAATCACATTTCCTTTCAGGCTTTTAACATTAAACCCACTTTAAAGAAAATACCGATATATATCATGTATCAGTATTCAACCTAAATATATCGGGACGTGATGTTTGGTCCATATCGCCCAGCCCTAAGTGCTAGTGCTGTATTATAGTGCCTCGCTAACCTTTATCAGAGCAGGACACCAAAGCATAAGACAGATATAAAGAGAGGTGCCCGGGGAACATGGTTTATAACAGCGTTGTTGTCCACAGGGCAGCGACGGTGCTCTCCACGTCTCAACCGCCTGGGGCTCCAGCATGTGACAGGCCGGTCAGTCTCCGCATGTTACAGCTGTAATTAGTGCTTTCCTCCTGGACAGAGGCAGCTGACACCATTATCAGCCTGACCTTTCCCCAGAACCATATTAATCCCCAATGAGACCAACCCATCCTTTGACAGTAACCCCTGGCAGTGGGCCTGTGGGGTACATCTATTGCACCACAGAGAAAGCACCGATACTCCACTAAAAAAAACACATAAATAAATATATTGCCAAACCCACACACACCCTCGTAAATACCCTTCCAAGCACACACACACACACACACACACAATTCACTGGAAAATGCATCAATGAGCTGAGTGAGAGGAGGGAAAGGCAGGGGCTGAGAGGGGAACCCCCATTAACATTAACGTTGATAAACGTATGAGCGTACCAAGTGTACCAGCAAGGTCATGGGGTGATTTTTGAATCACCCCACGAATATGACGTGTACTTATGTTTTCAGCCCATAAAATGCAGATGTTTGCAGGAATTTTGTTAATATGAACACCAACATTGAGGTGCCTCATCAATCGTCTCAAAAAACACATTTTAGGGTGCAGTTACACTAAAAAAGATTCCATGATATTCCAGACATTCCATGACCAATGGGAACCCTGATGTTAAGAGGTTTGCCTTCGGAGGGAGCTATGCCTTCTTCACAATAATCCATTACAGTGATCGCTGCACCGATCTGCCTGGCCTGTAGATCTCACACCCAAGCCTACACTCACCCGTAAACAAGGCTGGAGAAGATCACAAGATACTTGAACTCCCTCCACTTTAGGTAGGGTCTCCCTTCCCCACTCAAAGGGAGAACAAAACCTCCCTTTCCTGTGACAGAAACATCACATTTGGTGATGATCGTCATACCGGCCGATTCACACTTGGCGATAAATCGTAGTTAGAAGGTCAGTGAAGCCAACAGGACCATAAGCCTGTGCAAACAGTTCAGTCCAAACAATCTGGATACTCCAAAACCGCCATTATCCTGTAGGAGATCACAAACCGGATAAAACAGGAGGCTGTGCAGGAGTGGCCTGCGGTTTAGCAAAAAAGTGGTGTGTGTGTGTGCGCGCGCGCCCGTGTGCGTGTGTACTCCTGGGATTGGGAGAAGGTGTGGGGAGTTACTAATCAACTGTGTCACTACTTAAGCAGGCCGAGTGAGCACAATGCGAGACACTCAACAGCAGGAAGAACCCACTCTGAACTCTTCCTTCAACAAGCATTTTGGCTGTTAAAAATATCTGTTGTTGCCTTTATATGAAATGCTCAACACACTCTGTTTCACCGGATCCTGTGCGTGAAAATCCCAGAGAAACCTGCCCCCACCCCCCACTTCCGGTGGAGTCCGACAGCTACCGGAAACAAGAACTTCTTTGAACCAGCCTCTCTGACCCTGCGTGAGCTGTCCAGAGCTTTAGCTCCAGGTTGTGTCTCCCAAGGCAACGTGGTCTCAGGTGAAGGGCCAGACAAAGAACAACTCATAAACCCCCACTGATTCATAAGCATGCACTTTTGGATAACTGCCCCGAAAGGCCGGGGCCCTCTCCTGGACCCGGGACTAAGAGAGGAGCTTGCAGTCAAGAGTTGACTGGGGTTTCCAGGGGGCTCGGCCAAGCTCAGCACAAACTGGCTAACATTGACTATTATGGTCTCCCGAGAAAAAAACTATTCAGGCTTAACACAAACGAATAAACAACACAGCTCTAAACGCTAACCTACAAACCCACACTCAGAGGCTGGTTATTATACCGTAGAATGAAAACCCTCCTAGCTATTTTATAAAATTGCACGTCGCATTCCTGATGTCTAAGAATACCCATGCAGTGTTGACAAGCCCATTGTGGAAGGGGATCAAGGCTTCTATAGTTATACTCTGACCGGTGGGAATGAGGCACGTTCAAGGTGCTCGGTTAGCCAGAGCAGCCTGGCCTCAACTGACCCGGGCTGAGCAATAGCTTCCTCATTTCCTTAATCAGTTGTCCCGCTGACGTTTGCCTTAGATTAACTCCTTGATCACAGTAGGCATTTTTAATCCTCCATTCCAATATAATAAAAAAAAAATTAAATACCGATACTTTTAATATGTCTGCAATATTAAAACAGTAGCATTGCAAATTGCAACATCGAGTTACCACCTAAGGAAAGACACTCTTGTCGTATTGACATGCACATTTTAGTTTAAATAACTAAACTTATATTTTCTTTATTGTCCTAAAATGTCATATTCCCCTTTGGAATTTCAAATGGATGTTTCTGTAAAGTTCTGTACAACTGCACAAAAATCACCTTAGGCATTGTCCTACTGTATGTTAGTGGTGTGCTTCCATGGTGCTGATACATTAACACCACCACCAGTACAGGGCCAAGCCAGCGTAGCGTACGGTACATTGCTTTCCCGACAACAAGTCATGCTGTATCAGACAGAGACGATCAGAATCTCCAGAGTTGCGTTTAGAATTGGCAAACATAGCGAATGTTTGCGAACACTATTCAAACAGTTTTTCCCCCTTGCTTTGTGTTTGCCACAAATGTTTGTGAACACAAGCAAACAGTCTAAGGAGGTACCTGTCGGCGAACACACATTGGCGCTGGAAGAAGAGCGTCACTTTAAATCTAATATTGTTTCAGTGTTTACGCAAAACGTTCAAAATCCAAGACATTCGCCTATTCACCAATTCTGAACGCACCTCATATTAGATCTACTACAACACACCATTGCCTTTGGCTGCCGTCGGTTTCCATCACAGAGAGAGACAGCGTGCAGTGTGACGTGACTAACCCCTCTTACAGAGACGCGCCTCAAGAGTTCCCGCAGCAGCAGTCAGCAAGGTGGCTGAGAAAGGGAACTATTGATCCCGGCGCTCATCCAATTATTCACACCGTATATCAGGTGACGGATATCGGCACCTTCCTTTCAACATGTCACATCTTAGCCGGCTCATGACAAGCCTATGTGATATTATATGGAGTTAAGTGGGTTTAAGGGAGCGATGCAAATCCCATGGTGTCAGAATACCCAGAGGGTCAAAATGTACCCCTCCCCTTCCTACCCCAATGTGTACAGGCTGAAACCGATTCCCCAAGGGCTTTAGGATTAGCAACCTGGCAGGCTAGCACTCATGCATGAGGGTAACATGGGCCAAAGAGAAATCCCACCGGATACAATGTGCTCCTATTAGCGGACAAGCTAAAAGAGGCATTCGTTAGCACAGGGTCCCATAGATACAACGATAAAGCAGGGCACACAAGACAATAACAAATTGCCACCGGTTAACACCGTGGCCTATGTGAGGATGTGCACGCACACACACACACACACACACACACACACCTAGGTGCCACATGTCTATAACCCGCCATTCTGTTCCCCTGTTCCCATTACTTCGGTGTCACAGTGGCTTTATCTCCCTGCTGGGCCGACAGGCACTCTAATGGTTTGCCTGCAGACACCGCAGCAGCGTACCACAACAGGCAAACACCTGGATAGCGGCTGAGTAGAGAACCTATAGGCCTATACTATACAGTGTATGAGCTATACTGTATGTGTCCATACAGCAGGGCTCGACATTAAGCATTGGCCATTCACTTGTCCTAGTAAAAAAAGTTTCTTGTCGAAAATGAAAGTGACATTTTACTACTGTGAATGCCTGAAGGCATTTATCCACCTTTGACTAAATATTGTGATCCTGCAATAGAGGAGCACTACCGGTAATCCATTTCTTAAAGTCATAGTAAGAAAATTTGATTTGAGCTACACTAATTTGTATCACATTGTATTTCTCTAAGAACAAGATAGCAATACATGTGGTATTCATATGCAACTTAAATGATATGTTGGGGTTGATAAACCATAAAATATAACATTTACTGTCATTAGATGTTTTCCCGATCGCTTCTACCCACGTTGTTCAAATGTGCGTTTAAGTGCTGTACATTAACACTTTCCCTATATTTGATTCTATTCTATTGTATTTAGTAGGCTATGCGTGCTTTATAGCTTAGCCTACTAGTTTCTAACAGAATAATGAATTAATATAACTTTGTAACAAGAGACACAGGACTATACTATATCACAAATAGGCCCATAGCTGGTTAGGTATTCATTATTTACATTTTTAATCGGGCTTCATGTATGGTTTGGCAAGAAAAAATCTCTTATCTCATCTCATCGAATACGTGTGAGAGTGAAACAGCACATTGCACATTGGGTGGGGTGGGGGGTGGGGGGTGGGGGCAAGGGGGGGGAACTGGGTCCCTGAGGGGCCCCGGGGCTGAGTTTTGAGAGAGGGAGATATGCCTCTGAGTCTGTGAACCCTACCGGATAGCCCTCTGTTTTCTTCTGGCACCACTTCAGAAGCGCGTTCCTCTTAGATCCTCCATACTCCCGCGCCAGCGCAGCCAAGGGATCCTTTCTTTCAACGCTGTCGCCACGGGAACACGTAGCACCAGATAGAAGAGATAGTAGAGAGAGAGAGTTATGTAATGTAGCTAATGATCTTCATTATCGGCTTTATTTGTGTTTAGAAAAACCTCAACCCACAGATTACACACACGAATCACATGAGTTTAGTGATACATTCTGTGATGTAAAGTAGCTAAAATGCTGTGCATTTATGTTAAACATCATTGATTAGTTTCAGTTAAATATCAGTGTTTCTATTAAATGGTAGAAATTTAAGCATTACATGTTTAGTCATCCTTAGTAAATCTAATTTTCCTTACACTGGCTAAGCTGTTATGGGTCTTAGGAATTAACATATGTATGTTGTTGTCGTCTTCAGGTAAAAACCTCAGCAATTCTTTATTTGGCAATGCCTCTATTTGTATTTGAATTAAGGGTCTGGCCTCTGAAATCCTTTGTGGTCTTGGTGGATTGAGCCAGTTTCCTGTCGCTAGTTTAAAGGAAACCAGGTCAAAACCCATTGTATGTTTTTGATAAACAGTAGACAATTTCTGAATCCCAGAGAAGCCATTTAGTGTTTTATTTATGTATCCCCCCTTTTCCTTCAGATTTTAATTAGCCAGCATTCTCTTATCATTCGACAGTGGCATTACATTCATGGTGCAGCATGTATCCTGTTATATCCTATATACTGCGTCCCTTCAGGAGGTCCAGCCCAGGCTCCCCTGGGCTGGTGTCACAGCCAGGGCCATGGGAAGATGACATGGATGCAGGCAGCCCAGTACGGTAAACATTTCACACGTCAACATTAAGGCTCTGCTGTTTATTTCATTATTCCACTGTTTAAGGCTTTGTACACCCCGAGCCTGAGAGAATCTGTCAAAACTACTGCTGCAGATTCCAAGGAAGTCACGCATGTGCCAGAAAGCAAACAGAAACTGTATAGTGCTCTGAATAAACAATACTAAATATGGCAACACTCCAATATCATGCCATTCTTAAACCGTGCAGACACTTGTCTGATATTGGAGTGTTTTAATGACACAGGTATGTAAAAAAGAGGTCCAAAATGTCCTACGGGTGCTTTGGAATATTAAATAAAAAACTGTCTGACTTTTCAGCATTTCTGTTGATGAGAATGAGGTAATAAAAGTAGCAATTGACAGGCTTTGAGGACGAGGCAGTAGGCTGAATCATTATAGACCTATTTACTGTTTACAAACTGATGACGTACTGAAGCATCAGAAGTACCGGGGAGTTCAATAAATGATCAAACATTAACCACTAAAGAGCACGTTTAATTACTTGCAGCCCCATCGTCCTAATGCCTAAAGCTGCCGGGTGACAGCGTGCTCTGACATGGTGAAATATCACGTTTTTAGCTAGGTAACGGCATCTGACAATCCTCTGACATGGTGAAATATCACGTTTTTAGCTAGGTAACGGCATTTTGCATATTGTTTGCACCGGTTGGGTGTCCCTCAAGTGGGCCTAGTTTGCACACTGTCTCTGCCTGCATTCACTATTGATTTTGTCTAAATGTTTAACTTCGACAGCTGAACGACTTCTGACCAATCATGTCCACGATTGGTTTGTCGAATCTACCTTCCCCGTCAGTCAAATATATGAGCATACAGTTTTGTCATTGGGCTTTGCAACGTCAGACCAACAGGCTCCAGATAGAGGAAGCAGAGGGGGGGAGGGGGGGGGGGGGGGTGGGGGGTGGGTTGTGGGTTGTTGATTTACTAAATCTCTCCGTTTACTGTCGGTCTACATTCCCACCCTTAGCTATGGTCACAAGCTTTGTGCAATGACCAAAAGAATATGATTGTAGATGCGAGCATCCAAAATGAGTTTACTCTGCAGGGTGGCTGGGCGGAATCTCTGAGGAGCTTGGGGACCCAGGAGGAGCTCAAAGTAGAGCCGCTGCTCCTCCGCATTGAGAGGAGCTGGTTGAGGTGGTTATGGATGCCCGCTGGCCGCCTCCCGCTGGAGGTGTACCAAGCACGACCAAATGGTAAGAAACCCCATGGCAGACCCAGGACACACAGGTGGGATTACATTTCCCAGCTGGTCTGGATCAGCTAGGGATTTCCCCAGAGCAGCTGGTGGATGTGGCTGCAGACAGGGACACCTGGGCTGCTCTAATTGCCCAGTTGCCACCGCGACCTCAATGGATAAGCGGTCAGTCTGCCGCCGTTGCTGATGTGTTCCCCAGCCTGTGTGTGTCTCCGTGTTTCGGCCTGTTGCCCTCTTTTCTGTGGGTCTGTTTCGTCCCGTGCTTGCCTGCCCCGTGTTGATTGTTCGTTAGTTACACCTGCCTCTCGTTTTCCACTACCCAATGACGGGTCCTGTGTTCGTATGTTTCAGTCCGCTATTTTGTCGTGTCCTTGTTGGTTCATTGTCTTTTGATGTGTGTTCCTGTTGGTAGTTTGAGTTGCCAATAAACCAGTGTGAATGAAGCCTGCCTTGCATTTGGGTCCGACCTACCCGAAGACCTGACATAAGCGGTCCAGACAATGAGCAGATGGAAGGATGGATTTACAAAATCGTTCCTTCTCTTTGAGCCAACTCAAATCATACCTACAGGAGCTTTAAGGCTTATACATTGTTGCTTTTTATGTACCCCTTGGGGATTCCAGTTTTCCACTTTTGGTCCGTCCTCCATGAGATGTCAACTCCCACCAGGAGCATTTCAGGAGCAGAGCACTGCGAGGCAGGTGTGTTGGCGAGATCAACAAACAACAACGTGTTCTTTCTGGAGCTCAATGGCGTGTAGTGTCATACAGTATAATGTACCTCAATGTGTTCTTCAACTTATATAATTTACATCTCAATGTCCATGGTGTCAAGCCCTTCTCAAATTTTGCCTCCTACCATTGATGTAGTGATGTGAAATATGATCGCAAGTCTGCACATAATATTTGCACACAGTGATTTGAACACAATTTCTCATGTATTTTGCATATCTTTAGTGAAGTAGAGAGTAACATCTTATGGCTGTTACTTCTGACACCTATATCTTTAGTGAAGTAGAGAGTAACATCTTATGGTTGTTACTTCTGACACCTATATCTTTAGTGAAGTAGAGAGTAACATCTTATGGTTGTTACTTCTCAGACGCTTCCAAAACGCCCCCTATAATAAGCATTGACCATAGTGTCCGTGATCAGCTCGAGCGGACACATCTGAGCCGGAACGCGTCGTAGACACACCCGATGGGAATCCAGGGGTCAGTGCCGCAAACAATAAATAGATCTATTTTCATGCTTCTGCATATATACGCCCCACTGGCATTTGATATGTTCTTCTGTGCATTTGTTTGCTTTATATTGTTTTATTTGCTTTGTATGAAACTCCATTTTGTGCATTTGTGGTTCTTATACCTTCTCATGTATAGTTGACTTTGGTCAACTATAGTTGTTTAAAATATTAAATAAAAATAAACTTGACATTGACATCAACATTGAAACAAACATTTCTATAGAAAAACATTGAGATTGCAGCTACTGTAAGGAAGAATAAGGGTCGTGGTTACTGTCAGAAAACTAACAGGCTTAATTAGCTAATGAGGGTAAATGGTAAATGGAGTGCATTTATATAGCTCTTTTATCCAAAGCGCTTTACAGTATTTTGCCTCACATTCACCCACTCACACACACATTCATACACCAATGGTGATTGCTGCCATGCAAGGTGCGACCAATCACCCGGAGAAGTTAGAGGGTAGGGGGTTAGGCATCTTGCTCAAGGATGCTTACAGATAGGTAGGTCAACACTGGGGTTCAAACGCACAACCTTCCAGCGCGGAGCCAAACACCCAGACCACTCGACCATCCTGATGTGATCAATAACATCTTATGGCTGTTTCTGCTAAATTCTGTATTCTACCAGGGACCCAAAATGTGGGTGAAACACATTCTCTACTGTGTCCTCTGCAGTGTTGGGCTTGGGTTACTCAGGAATTGTAATAAGTTCCTATTTACTTATTACTCCTTCAAAAAGTAATGAAATTACTTTACTTATTACTGGGTATTAAAAGTAATTATTTACGTTACTAGTTACATTACTTTCACAATCACCATCACAATACTGCCTCGCCTCCTCCGAAAAATGACAACCTGTGCAGACAGCTCATTTTAGAATTGAATCCTCTTTATTGGAACAATATTTAACCTTAGGAGTCAACAATCAGCCAAAGTGAAAACATTGCAGCCTCTGAAACCAGATGATTGGACAGGTTGGTTCAATTAGTTAACCTTAAGATTGCTAGGACCAGAAATATTGTTCTTATAACGCAGTAATGCAGCATTAATTGAATTCGTAAATGTAATATTATTACTGTTTTGGAACTAGTAATTAGTTACACTAATTATTACTGGGAAAAAAAGTAGCTAGTTACTGCCCAACATTGGTCATCTGACTCGTTGGACAGAAGACAGATGCCTCCACATATGGTAAACAAGGGAGGACGATGGCCAACAATCTGACCATACTGTAGCAGCCATGTCAGAGCCTTTTATCCAGACGTTAACGAAGGAGTGGAGGGCACCCTGACCTGAGCTTGCTGCTGGCTCGGCTGCAGCTGAAGGATGCGGTGCGTCCACCAAGGGAAGCGGGTATCTTGATGACTGACTCCAAAGAGGGGCTCTTCCTCATAAGGCTGCAAGGCTTCAGGTCGTCCCCGCATCCCGGCAACTTATCTGGGAGGAAACCTAGGAAGAGAAATGAATGAGGGAAGGTCAGAGGAAGGTTGACATGGAGAAGGAGTCTACGTTGTATTCAATAGTTGTATTCTTCCAATATAGATTCACCTAAAATTATTCTACCTAAAAATTATATCAATCAACTAGCATACAAGTAAAACCATTTTTTAAAATAAAAA
>JAODLL010036917.1:0-21906 GCA_026546735.1 Forbesichthys agassizii
AAAGTTCTGTTGTGAGAGAGAGAGAGAGAGAGAGAGAGAGAGAGAGAGAGAGAGAGAGAGAGAGAGAGAGAGAGAGAACTAAAACAAAACAACATTACCTATTGGAATGCACAAACACAAGCCCTAAATCGACAGTACACCATCTGACCATGGTGACTGATCCACACAGCAGAAATATATTGACAAAGTACAGGCTCAGCGAGCACAGCCATGCTATTAAGAAGGGAAGACGCAGGAAAACCTGTCTCCCGGTAGAAGAAAGGCTGTGCAACTACTGCACAACAGATGAACAAGAGACAGAGCTGCACTTTCTTTTAAAATGTGAGAAATACCAATCAATCAGAGAAGGTCACATCCCACTTCACTTAAATTGATAGTCCAGGGCTTTGAAGACCTCCCTGATAAAGAGAAGCTGTCAGTCCTTATAGGGAAGGACATAGTCAGCTGTGCTTTGGTGCTTTGGAGAGAGTAGCTGCAATAAATATGGCATGGCTAGCTGCACTCTATAGCAAAACATCCCACCCCTATTGATTACAGTGGGAATACTGTAGCTACAGGCCACATTTCTGCAGATCCACCTCTCTGCACGCCTGTATTGCAGGAAGTGTGTGTGTGTGTGTGTGTAGGGAAGGACTGATTTATGAGTTGCGTTATGCCAGGTGTCCTGTGGCTACCCTCTGTGTTGAGAGGAAGTAGGACATTCTCAGCTCAGCTCCCATTCATTTAATACTGAATGGAAATATAAAGGTTGGCGCACAGTGAACAGGGCGCACAGAGGGTGTTACGAAAATGTTACCAAAAAAAGGGAAAGAAATGTGATAGAAGTGAAGAAATTGTCTTCAAAAGAAAGGAGGTGATTGGCCGGAAAGACATGCATCATGGAAGAGGGAGGTAATTACTTGTCTGTACATTTCTGCAATGTTTCGTGCAGTTAATCTGGGGGTGGGGCGAGGGGGGGATAGATGGATGCTCACCATAAACCAGGCTCTGCTTCGCTCGTGCCTCCGCCTGGGTCAGACCACTTCCGCTGAAGTATCACGGCACCTCGAGCTCAGCAGCCTGTCAGCCGCCCACGGGATGACTCTGTCTTTTCCTGAGTCACACGGGAACCTTCAGTTCACACCGTCTCAGGATCGCTCTTCAACTCATAAAGGGGGATTTTTTTTTAATTCTCTTTGGTAGGGCCCAGCTATTATAAATCAGAACCGGGCCCGCCAGATGGTATTTTCACACCTTCCAAAAATAAATTGTGCCCTGCGGTTGCGGTTTAATCCTGCATTTCATTAACAATTCTCATATTTGTACCCATCAGTATGCAGGCAGTGCTACAGTAACTGATTTCAGAGCTGCCATGCAGATCAATTTGCTTCCTTCCCCTTGTTGTTGTGTTTCACGCCTTCTAGACGGAGCCCGAGCTGATCGAGGAGACAAACGTGGACCGCCTGATGGGACCCCGGGGGTACATGTATGGCCGCGGGGTCAAAGGTCACTCGGAGACATCCACCCTGAGCTCGCAGCCGTCCATCGACGAGGTACGCCAGCAGATGCACCTGCTGCTGGAGGAGGCCTTTAGCTTGGCCTCGGGGGGCCACTCCACGTCCGGGCGCAACTCCCACCACCACCAGTACAGCCCCACCCCGCCCCCGCTGCCCTACACCGACGCCATGGTGACCAGCGCCCCGGGCACCATGAGGCGCGGAGGGGGGATGGGCGGCCTGCGCTGGGTGCCATCATATGGAGCCGATGTGTATCAGTGCAGCCTGCCCAAACCAGTAAGGACATTCATGTGTCATCGCTGTGTGGATGTGTGTATGGGTGAATGTGAGGATACACTCTGAAACGCTTTGAGTGTCTGGAAGGTTGCAAGAGCGCTATATATTCTAAATGCAGTCCAGGTACCAGCAAGTGGGGGTGGTTGACCTGTGCTGACTTTACAAGTGCACATATGAATTACTTTCCCTCTTTTATTTTTAAGGCCTTTCGCTTCACTCAGCTGCCTGACTTGGCCATGGGCTCTCCTCCACCCCCTCTCCCGCCTCGCACCGGCCCGTCGCTAGGGACCTCCTTAAAGCGGTAAGGCCTTAGGAACAAGCCACAAATACCGCACAGCTTTACCTGCTGACGTGTGCACACACACTCATAGCAAAACAGCATTCACACTTGTATTGCGTGAGGAGATATTCGCTAGGTAAAGTGCTGCCGTGAGTGTGATTTTAGTTCTTGTATAAATTTGAATATTGAACCAGTGCTGTTGCAAGATGCCAAGAATATTAATGAGGGGTTTCACACTTTTCCTGGTGGAGTGTTTCTGCCCTCTAGTGGTGCAGATGTAGCGTTGCAGTTTGAGACAATAACAGGAATGAGTGCACCTGCAATCTCTCTCTATCCAACTCAGGTCAGCGTCTGACTTGGGGCCCAACGGCAGGAACTCCGAGATCTCAGTCACTAGCATGCAGAACCCACACGACAACCCCTATGGTCTGACGTCTAGAGTAGCACTCCCATCTGTCACCGCAAAGCAGCCCGTGTCAAACTACTCAGGTGAGTGCAGAACATTTTCATTTTAAATGACACGCTTCAGTTTGTTGCAGGAATCACCCTTGTGGGTGAAACATGCATCAAAGAGCAACATTTTTGGTTCGGAAAACATCTTGTCCCCTCCAGGGGACACCTGAGTGCTGAACGGCTGACACTGCCATCTACTGCCATCTACTGCCCCCACACATTTCTCTACCCACCCCCTTTAAAGGCAGTCATTCTCGGGAACACTCGCCACCTTCGAGCTCAAATCCAAACAGTGTCCCTCCGCAGCCCCACCTCACGCAATGAAATGCGTTGCTAGGCAAAGAGTATAGGCCCATTACGGCGTTGTTTTTGTGAGCGGTGTTCGCCACTTTGTTTATGTTTCTATTTATGCAGTCAGTGCTGTGTAGAATTAGCCTATCAGATTATTTTTTCAACACGCACAAAGAATGGTACGCCAGCAAAAAGTGTGACAAAGACAAAAAGTGTATTAGCTTACAATTGTCCTGCAATAGCTGAATGTTCAAAAAGGGAAGGTTTGTCATACCAACGCAACTCCATTGGAAATCCATCAAATTGTCCATCTCTGCCTCAACAGGAAATCCAATTACAGCCGTCTATGCCATCCCGGCCACCAGCCCGGACTACTCAGAGTACTGTGTGTCTCCGCCCCCTACGTCCTACCACAGTCCCTCCTGGATGTCTTACCCCCCCGAACCAGAGGATGTGCCGCCGCAGTGGGCTGACTCTGTAAGGGAACGGACGCACTCACAGCAGGACACGCCCAATCCTCTTTAAGGGTTAGATCAACAAAAGCTCGATGAATATCGACACACGTCCAAAAGATTAAGGGACATAAACTGTAACAGTACTGTAAAAAGGTAAAAAGTCTGCAATGTATGTGTAGTACATACAGTATATGAAATATTTCTATATAGGTGGGCCCAATTTTAGAACTGAATCGGGAATTAATAGATCAAGCTGTTGTCTTCAATGAGCCCTTGAGGAGGATTGAATGAATACCTTCCTCAACCTCCTCTGTTTTTCATTATTACAAGATAGGTTCCATTCTCAAACCAGTTCTTACCCATGTACCCTCTATCCTCGTTCCTTTACTCCTTGTTTGTGTGGAATATTTATCCCTGTCTGTCTGCCTGTTTCAACCAGATGCCTTCATGCAGTGTCTTTTTGCAGAGCCAGTGTCATTTAGAAACCATTTGCTGAACTGAATTTATGGCTGCCGTTGAGGGGACACAGCAAAATACCAGGGTAGTTGAGCACATTTCCTAAATGAACACCTATTTTCCTTTACTTTAGAGTGTCCGTACCATTTTGATATTAGATATTGGTTATGAACATGATAGCAACATAGCAAGTGTAGTCCATTCACAGAGTCCAAGGACGGAGTTTCAATCAGAAATGAGTTTAAAAAAGATTTTCACACTCATCACTGTTATTTTTGTTTGTTTACTGTGAGTCTTTTCCCCAAGTATGCGTATGTGTATGGTTTTATTATTTCTGCAATATGTCTGCAAATGAGACAATGGCCACTTACACAGTGGTTAACAATGGCTTATATCCTTCTGATAATGTAATTGGCAGCATTTGGTTTTTATTGCAAAGTTTTCAGTTTAGTTGATTCCCCATCTACCCTGTTTTCCAGGTGCCCCTGCCGGGGTATGTAGAGGCTTTCCCTCATCCTCGTTACCCCCAGGGTAGCCCCAGGCTCAGTCTGCAGTGCAAACAAGCTCCGGAGCAGGACACCACTGCCTCCAACACAGCATCCCAGCAAAGGCTGCCGCAGGCTGGGAAAATGGTAGACAGCGTGCCCCTAAGCAGCCTCTCCACCTCTGCACTGGTTGAAGCTATCCGCCAGGAGGTGGCAAAGCTGGCAAAGAAGCAGAGTGATATGTTTGAGTTCCAAGTGTAATTCTGCCCTCTACTGTCCAGAAGGTGGTTTGCAGTCTTATTTCGACCCAGACACAACTGGTGAAAACTGAACCAGGCTGCTTTTTTGATGTTTGTATTATAGAACTGAATAGTGTTCTTCTTCACCAACTGATTTTCGTTCCTTCTCTCTCTCAGTTCCCAATGTTAAGGAAACAAAAAAATATGTTTTTTCGGAAGCAAACTGTTGCTGTCATCCGATGATGTCTCAAATAACAAATATGCATCACTTAATTTTGAATCTGACAACAGGACATTCCCTGGGAAAAACTATGAAGATACATGTTTCTCAGTCTTTTTCTCTGAATCACAAACATATTTAAACAGTAATGTTCTGTTTGTATCGAGAGGACCAAATTATTTAAAACAGAAGGATAATACACACAATGTATATAAGCATGTACAGTGTAAGGATGTTACTGTATCTTATATCTCTTTATAGGCCATGTCAACAAAAGGGATGACACCAATTTTGGTTAACACATAACATAAAATGGTACCATATTCAACCGCCAAGCCCATTTATAATTTTTCAATATCTATTTACATGTTGTTAAAAAATGTCAGTAAAACACCAATTGACAAACCCATCCAAAACATTAAGAAACTAGTTTCTTCTTCTTAAATAAAGCCAACATTATATGTAATGACTGCAGATATTGAATCTCAAACTGCATTATATATAAAAGATTATGAAAATATTCCTTTATATTTAAAAAATAAAATGAGATAAAAATTGATTACAGAATTATTGAATGCACACCAAATGATAGTTGCTTTTAACAAGAGTAACTGGCAATGTATAGTGGATTGGTTGGATTAAGGGTATTGAAATACACGACTACTATGCAAGACTCAAATAAACATACAGGACTGAATATTAAAGTATATATTGCAGTACAGTAGCTGTATTAGATTTACCGATTATGTATGAGCCCCATGATTTTACTTTGTACAAATGTTACATGCAAACACCTCCATACAAGAAGCATATATGGAAGTGACTTGCTGCTGTCATTGGTTATATGGTTAAATAGCTAGGTTACCACAACACTATTAGCGTGACCTTATTGGTTAGGGTATATCTCTGAGCGTGAGGTAATGTCCCTTATACATTAAAACTTTAAGTCACAGTAGGCCCATGTCTAAATAATTAACATTAAATTGTCACTTTCTGAATGTTGTCCTCATATTTTAAATGTTATATTATACTATAGCCTACCAAAATAGGCATATTCCTTATGACCATAACAGTTATTATTTATGTCCTGTAGATCCCATTAATTTTTTTCACCAGATCAGATCTTTACATAGTTTTCTTAAATAAGTGTGGATGTGAAAAACATGATTGAAAATTAGAATGTAGGCCTATGGTTATGTGATACACAGTAAACTATATTATTTGACAAACAACTGAGATACACAATATTTATTCTTTAAGATTATTAAGTGAGCAAAATTATTTAAAAATGTATATTTTGCATCTGCTTCCCCATCTGTGAGAAAACATTAATCAAAAAGTGTTTACTGTTGACTTATACTGCTTCTTGTACCGGTAGGCTATAGCCTACATAAAATGTGCTCATCTGGTCTGATATGTAATTATTTATTATAGACATATACTATAAACCTAAATAATCTCGTATGATATCTCGTGGCCTAGAGGCTATTGGCTGCACTGTTTGTTGCAGTGCAGTCAATCGTCCTGATGGGTTAATGATATATAGCCTTAGCCTACCTTAAATTAAAGACTGCCCTTGTAGGAATTGGTAGGAGATGCCCAGTCCTCTTCGATCAAGGAGCATAATTCGGTCTCTTTGAGTCGAATATAAAGCTCACAAATTAAGTCTTCCACACGCCACCTAGCGTCCCCAGACGGTGGACTGAAGACTTCGAGGGGTCGGTACTCAGGCACTGCTAAAGGGCCTGCCGTTGGCCACGCTGCTCCATCTTCAACGGTCCCTTTCGTTGTGGGCGATGTTCTTTTGTCGCACTGTTTAAAATCCTCGTTAATTAACTTCTCTGGACAAATGTTGGACTCATTTGGTGTGACATTATCAACGGTAGGCCAAATTCCTGTATCGTCTGGTGCATTGTTGTGAATAGATGGAAAATATTGATCGGTGCTCATTTTTGGTAGTCGGTTGTTTTTGATTGTTTTTTGTGCTTGAAAGATGCGTTACCGTAGTTAAATCCAAATTCCGCAGCTGTAACACAGGTGGGGTTGCTTGGTAGCCAAGACTTTGCCAGGAGTCACAACATTTCTGAAGCACCTCACTCTGGTTTACTCATACGAGAAAATATTTGTTCCCAACACCACAATAATTTGTCTACAATAATAATTATTCTGATATTTATTTTGATCATCGTTGTAAATATTGCACTCTACGCCATTGCAATTAATTATGTATTTAGGCTACTTTTACCATATAGGATAGGCCTATGTACATTTGTCAGTTGTTTGACAGGAAACCTACATTTATTTACGAAACGATCATGTAAAATCTGGTTACGATGCTATTATTGCATATAACCATCTGGGGAGCCATCCATTGCAACTGTTGTAAAAGGGCTGGTACTTTAAAAAAGATACGCTACTTGAAATACAACTGACTGGACAAACCTGTTAACCAGTCAAACGGATTTTTTTTAAAATTCAAAATCAGTTTTTAAAGCCCATTCTGCAGTTCTTTTTTCACATTCACATAGCCTACTATTTCCCCATCAAAAGGTAAAAACACTCGAAGTTATGTTTTGTTTTGTTTTTTAGCTGTGATTGGTCTGTGATGAGACGCACCAATATGTTAGTTATACATTTTCAGCCTGCGCTGCAAGTGGAGTGGAGAGCGCTTGGTGGAATGCATTCCAAGGGAGCGACGACAACTCTGACGGCAGGCTACATCGACCGCGTAGCGTAAGCGGTTTGTAGGCTACACCTAATGCATAATGAAAATGCAATCCCAAATGGCATTTTAATTGTCAAACAATAACACGCTTTAGAGTGGACTTAATTCAAATGAAAATGCAATCCCATAATTGCATTTTCATTTTCAAAATATTCCGCGCATTTAAGTAGACACAATTTAAATTCAATCCCAAAATAACTTTTTCAAAAATAAAATTTTCAAAGACAAATGCGCTTTGCAGCGGACCATATTCAAATTAAATAAGTTAAACAGCGCCTCCCTTCAAATGCAAATACATTTTCAAGTCACTGCGCGCTTTTACGGACAAAACTCAATTTGAACATTAATTAATTAATTTAATTACAATTAAAATGCTATTTGGGATTGCATTTTCCTTCCTTCCACGTCCACAGTACTTTGAATAACATAGCGGTCAACTCGGACCATGACAAAAACATTCCATGACTTGAGTGTGATGTTTGATTCCACTTCCATACACAACCACGACTATCAGTCTATCTCAGAAAACAGCCTGATTTCAGTGACTTTACATTTAACAAGCCACTGCCCACCCCGCCCCGACTTCCACGTAACATGTTGACATGAGGCAGTACTTATACAACGGCAAAACGCGGTTTGAACATAGTTTTTTTGGGTTTTGATTTTTAACCACATGGTAAAAATCAGCAGTGTTCTCAAGGTGTTAATATTGCGCATTAAATCCGCCTCGCTGTCCAAACTACAGTAAAGGATACAGGCGGCAGAATGTAGTTCATTGTTGTTCTTGTCAACATAACACAAACATAAACACAGCAGCATCTTGGTCACACAGTCCTGTGTAGGAACTGTTACGTTGTGATAACCAGTCATGTATCTACTAAGCACATTATTTCATGAATGAAGGTTATATCATAGCACAACATTGCAGCCATCCTTGCCAGTTTATACCCATAAGCAGGTAATAATGAATGAAGGGCTACTTAGCGGCATCCGTTCTTGCCACAGGGTTATTGTACAGACATGGACAACACAAAGTGATATTCGGTTAAAAAATAAACGTTAAAGTTAAACAAAGACGTATTCTATTTTTGCTATTGGACATAACGTTAAATGTTTTCTAAGATATGACGGATCACTGATCCAGATTAAAGCATTATTACTCGCGGTACAAAACGGCAATCTGTTTCCGGCAGGGGATACAACTTCGGCATGGCACGTGAGTGCATCTTTATCAATTAGCAATGTATAGGTTAAGTTAATCAACACAACATTATTTAAGCGGCCTATTTCTAATCCGTGTACTGTTTCTGGACAATAGCCTATATTAATCTAATGTAGGCTAGTTATTGATGTGCACAGTGCATCATTCTTGATACTATGCCTGTCCTGCAGACTCAAGTTGTTTATGCTATGGTAGCCTACCAGTTACTGTATAAACTAGATTTACGATTTGGTCATCTGCAAATGTTGAACATTAAACTTTTTTTACATTTTGGTAATGTAGTCTATTACCTGGAATATAGGCAGGCAGGCCGTTAGCTGTCAGATAGCGGCTGTCATTCTGAGAGGCAGTTGGCTATCTTAACTGAATTTCAGATAATCAGTTATTAAGCAAACTGTAGTGTATTAAATTCATATTTCCTTAAGCCAATTAATTTATCTATTTTGTTTTATAGCTCCTGCAGTGAATAGCCCTGCTTGTAATCTTATAAATTTGCGTATGTGTGACCGCAGCATAAAGTTGAAAGGTTCTCAACTCTGTTGCTGTCGCTGGGCGACATTGTCACAGAGTGTAGCTCCGTCTGTCCTGACATGCCAGAGGAAATGTTGTCACAAGTCCATCTGGAAGCCATACATTGAATCTGTTTGTGAATGGCTGCATATAAAAAATACTTGGCAGTTGATTGGATGAACCTGGTCGTTTTTGCTGTCATGGTCGGCACACCTAAACCATGCCTGTATAGCTATAAACACGACGCTGATTGGAAAGCAGTTGCTACTCGGACATTCAAAATTATTCCGAGGCTTTCCAAACTGATTCTCACGGAGAAATTAAACTGAAGCTCGCGAGATCAGGGTGGTCTCACGAGGCTAAGCTCTGCCCGCTTTTGCAGAGAAGCGCTGGCGTCCTAGTTAAATTTAGCGGAAGCAGGCCATTTTATATGCCAGAGAGAGAAGTGCTTTGGAATTAGAAATGTTAATAACAACGCCATATCCTTTGACAATCATGGTATTATTATTATTATTATTATTATTATTATTATTATTATTATTATTACTATTATTAGATGCTATGGAAAGAGACTTGTTTATGTCTTGCTTGAGCATTATTAACCAAGAATTTAGCACATGACAATACAAGGATTTCCCTATGGCATTTCCTAATTGTGGCAGCAAATAGCAGTTTTTTATAAATACTATTTTGGCACCAATTGTTACCTATGATAGGCTAAATATTGGTGTAACTAAGAGATTCGATGGAAATAAATATGTGTATATACTTATTTCAAAAGTTTTCCGGTACACTATTAGTGTTCAATCTTGAGCCGGGGGGGATTTAAGCAGTTTTCATAAAACATTCTTCAGAACTCTAAATGAATTCCTTTCCACAGTGGGAAAGGGTGGGAAATTCAGGTCCAGGACAATTATGGCTGAATAATTCTTTAAGGTTTTGAACAATACCCACCCTTGTCTACAGAGTACAATGTAGAATGGAATGCTGCCAAGTTAACCTCTCCTAAGACTGAGAAAAGCCGTAGGACGTAAAGAAAGAATGAAAGAACCTGCTGCACACAATCTCTTTTTATATAAAATTAAATTTGTATTAATAGTACAAATGAGTGTGTCTGTCTGCTATTATAACATGATTACATTCATCTTGTTACTTTAAATTATGCACCTGAAACCTGAACTTGTTTTTGACATATTGTCCTTTTCACAGGTTGTGTAGATTGTTAGGGCCACATTTGGCAGAGTAATAAGATGGGATCTGATTCCAAGGTTCCATTATCTCTTAATAAAATCAACTTAAAGCAATTATAGTACAGCCGCTCGAACAGATGACGTTGGCTCTAGACAATTACCGCAATGGTCAATTCAAGGTCGGGCAAAGGAGAAAAACAGGAGTGGAAGCAGAGTGAGCAAACTTTCTGGCGATACTACAAACTGATTCTTCAAACAACTGGTACGCTGGCAGTGCACTTGTACACATTCAACACACTCAGATGGGAATTAGAGCAAGAATATTAACCATAACATGGTTATATTTAAAGCCTTCCCTAGCGGTGTAATGTTAATGTGCGAACACTAGTGGGAGGTGGTGAACACTGAATCTGTGTCTGTGTTTTTATAGAGCACATATTAACCACACAGCGAAATGGGATGACAATATCTGATTGCAGCTGGAATCAGATGTAAGCAGACGGTGTAGGATACATGAATCATGCACAGACAGCAAGGAAAGCACTTGTTTCCCAGTACATGGTGTGTAAATCAGGTGTTGAAACAGAACGCGTTTGTGCATCAGCTTGCTTTTTTATGTGTATTGATTGTTTTCCTTCCCTACAATTGCTTATTGTGGTCGCCAAACACTTTTCACCCCCCTACGCCATTAGATCACACTAACCACATGATATTGGAAGTGTAGCCTATATAAAAAAAAATAAAAAAAACATGTTAGGTTAACTCTCTCTTGTAAGTGCCATTGACCAGCGACACTGACTTGTCCCGGGCACTGCACAGCGGCTGCCCACTGCTCCCTTAAGGGATGGGTTAAATGCAGAGAACAAAATTCACTACACATTTTCTTTGTTTTATGTACTAGGTAGGTTAATTTCCTGCAACATATATACTTTGTAGAAGTATAGTCATTAGATACATATTTTCTTTGACATTGGAGAACATGTGGTGTGATGATAATCTTTGATACTAATGTTTATAACCTTCACTCTTTTATAACAGTAAAAGACAGTCAGGACAAAAATGATGAAAATGACTTCCTTAACCTGTAGAAGATAAGAGGAAGGTGAGTCGTACACTGTAAACATAAGGCTGTTTTGCCTCATATATTTTTGTATTTTGTATTTTGATAGTGGCACCCGCTTTCAGTAATTTATTAGACAATTTGCTGTTGGATCCTGACTTTGCACTGACTGTCCAGGTGTGAAAATGTACAGGAACACACAGAGCTTTCCTTTCTTGTACTATAGGATAGCTGTAATAAAAGCACTTAATCACATTTAAGCATTCAAATTAACAGTGTAAACTTACGGGTGGATTTCTTTCTTAAAGTATAACTCTAAATAAAGAAATAAATGTTGCATGTGGTGATATAGTATATTTATTATAAATCTTTATTTTATTAGCATGTCAGTATTGCATCACAAATGCCCTTGATATATCTCTTCTGAGATTACCATTCTGAGGCATTTTGCATAAAATAATGGAATGACCTGGTGCTTAAAAATTGTAATAGAATACAGATTGTTAAGTAAACTTGTGCACATCTGAGAATTACACATTTCTGATGTTTCTAGCCCAGTTTCAAATTCTATAAATTAGTATTAATGTCTATAAATATCTAGTGCTACCAAATGCTGGCTCAATTTTGGTTTGTTTTCATTGTGTTCAATAAAAACATTAAGACATATAGTATATGTAATATTAGTTTAAGCAGACTGTTTGTCTGTTGATATGACAGATGATAAAATCACGTATTATCAATAAATTCCAGAAACTAGGTAATTCTAAATGGTTCTGAAACTCAATGACACATTGAGGTGAGTTATGACACATAACTCACCTCAATGTGTCATTGAGGTTAGTTATGACACATAACTCACCTCAATGACACATTGAGGTGAGTTATGACACATAACTCAATGACAAAGTTGGACGTTTAACTTATAGGCTAAGTAGGCTACTGTTAGTGCTTAAACTATGTAACAACTGAAACTAGTAAATAAAGCAGGCTTCTGCACTAGTATCAAACCGGAATTACAGATACAGACCTTGTGAGTGACAATGCTAACAGCCAATGAAAATCTACTTGTCAATTTCGGAATGCGCTGTTGAGCTATGTATCAACTTTCAGCACATAGTTGCTTATGTGACATAGTGCTAATGGACAGAAGAGGCTGAGAATAGGTTACAGTAGGCTACCGTGTATTATATCCATTTATCCGCCATGTGTGAGATAGTACATTATTTATTAGTTGTTATGGTAGTTATTTGTAGTGTGATGACAATTTTTCATGTGTATTATTAGAACAAGTAGGTAACTGGCCAATTGGCTGTCATAAACAGGAGGCATTCTGTTCAATCAGACGTAAATGCCCCTAATGCCCTGGAAATCAAATGTTCGGCTCTCTGTAATTTACAAACGGAGGGGTGGCTAATTGTCTGTCACTGCCATGTACAAGCGCTCGTGCACACACACACACACACATACATCTGCACACTTGTACTGTAGACTCAAACCATTACAGTATGTGCACATAGACACACACGCATCACACAAATGGTGTTTAATTTCTCCCCAATCTATCTTGCTACATCTTCACAATGGCAGCCAAAAAGATGAATTTATCCAATACTGCTTCAGTCTGCTCCTTTTCCTTCAAAGAGCTGATGAGGCAAAGCGTCCAAACATGTAATTCTTTCCTAATACAAACTTCCCCCAAACCAGACAAGACCAATCACCCATGCAGCCTGTGGGATGTGTGCCTCATGTCTCCGATCTGGCTCACTGGACAGTGTGACAGCTGTGGTATAGAGGCTTAGACATGCTCTACAGTATCACTGAGCACCGACTGGTAAAATCATAAAAGTCTGGCTGTTTGATTCAGACCCCTGTCTTTTCTATTGATCTTCATATGAAGATGGCCAAATCGGACCGGAGTAGGCAATTTCCTGCTGAGAAGCATGGCCTCAGATTTTGCGGTGCTAATCCTAATCCCAGCCGCTTCACACTCGGCTGTGAACCGATCCAGTGAGTGCTGGAGGTCACAGACCGATGATGCCATCAGGACCACATCATCTGCAAACAGCAGCGATTAGATCCCCAGGCCAACGAACTGCAACCCCTCCCCACCACGACTACGCCTCGATATCCCGACCATGAATATCTCAAGCAGGATTTGTGATAAAGTGCAGCCCTTGCGGAGACCAACCCCCACCTGAAACGAGTCCGACTTACTGCAGAGAATCCATACACAGCTCACGCTGTGTAAGCATACATACCATGATGTATCAATGTGCTTTCTGGCTTTGCGTATAATATTACAAGCAGAATATCTATATTGTTTCAGCCCTGGTTCATTTTATGTGAAAGCTTCAGCTGGGGCAGAGACAGGCTGGTGAATCTTAGCTCCTATTAAGATTAATTTCCTCAGGAGCTGTCTTTGGGGAAATGAATGGGTGTTACTGTGAATGGCTTACCTTTTTTCTACATACTTTTCTGCTGATTTCTTTCTTTCCTGTCCCACCTTTTAGCTATTTCTCTTTTGTACCCCCCCCCCCCCATGCTTTCCCCTGGAGGTTAATAGCTCACTAATATGTAAAAGACAAGTGTCCTGGCCAGCTCTTACAGTGACGTTTGCCAGCTGAATATGTACGTTAACTTCTCACAGCATTTTTGCATGTGCTTGCTCCGTCTTCCATCGTCCTCTTCCCATGTGCTAATATTTATCTAATACCAGCAGATTTATGCACAGAGCATAATACCCTTTCACGTTTTGTGCATGGGAAAGAAAACCATGGTTCAGGGGACTGGAGTTGAGCATTACTAGCTCAAATTGTTATGTAATTTAAAACATTTCAGGCCATTTGCAACGTTCTTTACAAAGATAGGGTTGAAGTTTAATGCAGCGTAGTCAATATAGAGAAATTGTTAGCTCTCACACCTGAGACGTGGCAGATTTCAGATTTCTTTTCTTACTGCTGCTGTCAAGAATAAGGAAGTGAATTGAGGGGGAAAAGGGAATGAAAACCAGAGACTCTTATTGAATACATAAATCACTTTCTGGTAGGAGGCTATGTTGTTTCATTGCTAATGGATCTTTCCCAGTGTTCGGTAAATCACAGAATACACAAGACATACCACAATGTCTGCCTATAGCGGAGGCAAACAGGGAAACATTGCTCTATTATTCTCTATCTCACTCTCACCTCACTTTCTTACAATCGCTCTTTAGTAAGAGGATGAGGGTCCACCTAGAACTGCAGAACAAGCAATATTTAGGTTATCTCTCTCTGTGTCCTTTACCACTTCCTTAGCTGAGTAAATGCACACTTACTCAGCTCAGTGTTGGTTGACATCAATCCATGACAGAAGTCACCAAAGGTTCAAACTTAAAGGTAAAGTCAGCTATTGGAAGCTAATTGGAAGTTAATACATTTTTTTGTCAAATTCACCAAATATCTCCTCACATTTTGTTAACTTACCATGTTGAAAAAGTAAGCCTACACTTCTACACAGCCCCTCCGTAAATAGCAACATAAACAACTGACTATACCTTTAACGGTATGTGTGACTAATTATCTGACTCTTCATTGTTTTTTTTTCTGTCTTAGTAGTTAGCAATGAGTTTAGGATGTTTCTTTGTACTAATTTTGTGCAGTCCACATACAGTATTTGTATTTGTATGTGCTGGGTTGAATACTACAAAACTGCAGAATGTGGACAAATTATTCACTACTGGACAAAAAGGTATATAGATGAAGAAAGATGTTTGATTAATATTGGTGGGTGTGTGTGTAAGAGAAAAGTTTGTGTTGCCTCGAATGCTTCTTTGTTTTTATATAACTTTAAATACCTTTTTTGGCCTTAATCTATTCTAGCACTGGAAAAGAAGAAAGGTTGACACTTTATTACAACAAACCTCTAGAGTCTTTAAAAAGAGTCTGCCTATCATGGCACTCATACATTTTGATATGTTTTGAATACCAATCTGCCGCCTGTAGAGCCGAATGGATTGGGTACGCAATGCATGAACGACGCCATTAGAATTGAATTAAGTGTTTTTATTAGAAGTTATTTACAACAAAGAATACTTTCATAGCCCAGCCTGTGGTCTGACCTTCACATTGCTAAAAATGCCATTAAAGTTCCCTACTTTAAATACAATAATGAAACAGACATCAGAATCAGATGTTTGTCCTGTTTTTCTGTTGATTTACAGAATATATGCACTGTAGAAGCAATTCAACATTTTATAAAGCAAATTCCAAGAGTTGTTTGGAAACATATTACATTATATATAACACATTATATTAGAACACCATTCCTGTAAAAATGTGAAGGAAGTAAATAACATTTATTTATATAGCAATGTAACATTTATTTATATACGTACTGTGGCATCTTTCAGACAATAGGGGTCACATTGTGCTAACATTCTGTGATGCGGTCTAAGGCTGGGATAGTGTTGTGTGATGCGGTCTGCATCACTTTGTTTGTTTTCCCATTTACAGAGCCAGGGCTGTGTAGAAACACCAGATTATATATTTCAGTGCACACACAGAACATGCAGCTAGTGAACCAGGAGGAGGTATTTGCGGAATATGAGAAAAAGTGTATTCACTACAATCGCTGACTTAAACTTTACATCATCTTCACTGTCAAGTCATCTTTAACATGCTAGAAACACAAGCCTGGGTTCAATGTTCATGTAGTCTCGCAGAGCCAGCCTTTCCTTATGGAAAGTCTTGGATAAAGTGCTGGCTAACTGCGTCAGTACCCACCTACTTGATTTTGATTGACATGCATGACGACCAATTATGCAACTCAATGAAGTCAGACTTTAAACTTGCAATGAGCAAAACTAAACAACAGAGTCTGGCTGTTTTACGGGTTTTATAAATCTGTAAAATTAGTAGGCTAATTAGTAGGTTAATGATTAAAATATTTGAACATTTTAAATGTTAAGTAAATAAAGCACTTTGCTACCGGAAATTACGGAGACATAGAGTACTTGTGAGCGACATTGCTAACAGCCAATGGAAATAGACAGTATTACTTCCCAAAAGTACGTAATATTAGCATGTGATGGTACTAATACATGTAATAGTAGCATTCTAATGTAAAGAACTTAAGTCTAATAAACAAAAAGTTAGACAAACTATTTGGGTTTCTGCCCATTAACTATTACCATTAATTAACATTAATTATTCTACGATGTAGGCCTACTGTACATTGCCACATTGTTTTTGGAGGGGATTGATAGGCCCGCTCGGCAGCACCAGCTGGGAGAGGCAAGTTTTGGAGAGGTCAGCATTGCTTCTGCTTCCCTTCTGCACACACAGTAATAGGATTGCTGAGGGATAATAACAGTATAATGCATCCCTTTTTATTACACCTTTGTGATGTAAGTGTTGGGCTCCTATTGAAGAGGCACTTCTATGCATGACTGGCTTCCCCCTTCGGTCTGTCTCAAGTTTTGGGGGTGGGGTGTTAAGATGGCTTTGATGCCTCATCAACACATTATTTCCATCTTTCACAAATGCTTTATTTTTCTCATCTTTCCCGTCTTTTCTCTCTGCCACTGCAAATGGCTGACATTTGCAGAGGACGTCTACAGTATGTGTGTGACTGCAGAACATCTGTCCGCTCACAGTGACAACAGCATGTCAGCCTTCTAAGGTCCACCAAGGTGATTATTTGAGAACAGTTGGCCACTTTGCTCAGGGGGAAGGAATGTTTTTCCAATTTTCAGAGAGCCCATAGCCAAGGAATTGCAATTCTATCGCACACAACCACCTTGACGGGTGCATACTGACGAGGCCATATCTTAAGCTCACATGTACTGACATCACGGTATTGTACACAGGGTGAGATAGAGAAATGACATGTGGTGTGTGACATTGTATCAAAGGAACGGGTGGACATGGCTGGTTCCACAGAGGCTTTTTGGGAAATGTCCTTTAATCATCCACTGGTCTTGCTGGCTGTTGATGTGTTGTCCTGTTCTGTGCAGGGAGGAAGAACTGTTTACATTTCTCATTGACCACTGTGACAGGCGGGACTCCGTGTAGAGCAGTAGAAATATGGATGCTCCCAGTTCAAATTTTTGTTTCAACAGCCAGTTTCCAGATTATATTATCCCTTGCTTGAACATTTTTTTTTTTTTTTCTTTAGGCAAATTTTGACTGCACTTATCAACATACATATTAAGCTAATTTAATCATTAAATCCCATTGCCAATTCCCTTTTTGTAAACCCTTACCTGAATCTTTCTTACCTCACCGAAGTCCTTTCAGTGATGTTTGGTGAAAAAAGATCAAATCGTTTCACATTGTGGACCATTATTTTCATCCACAAATTCCACTGTCCATTCTCAAACAACATGTCAAAGCAGGTCTGCTTTTTTGCAGTTTACAGAAGTGTTGCATACAGTACGTCAGCAATGTTTTATTATTGTAATATATATGCATTCTATTATTCAAAATCTTGCTAGTTTAGTGCTTGTTTTTATTTTGTGTATGATGTATCCAGGCTATCATTGCCCTTCCACAGGGATTTCTTAAGTGATTGCTCATTATACAATCAAATTCATATTGTATAACAATCATGACCAGTTGCTTGGGTGGCTGTGAGGTTGTGTGTGTGTGTGTGTAAGGCAACCCGTAGGCTGAGGAATGAGGAAAGGATACGCTATGTAGAGGTACATTTAGTCTTCATTAAATGTAGAGACTACTATCCTTCGTGCTGCTCCTCCTTCACATTGCTACGAATACCATTAAAGTTCCCTACTTTAAATACAATAATGAAACAGACATCAGAATCAGATGTGTGTGCTGTTATTCTGTTGATTTACATAATATATGCACTGTAGAAGCTATTCAACATTTTGTAAAGAAAATTCTAATTCTAAGAGTTGTTTGGAAATATATTACATTATATATAACACATTATATTAGAAAACCATTCCTGGGAAAATGTGAAGGAAGTAAGTAAGTAACATTTATTTATATACGTACTGTGGCACCTTTCTCAGACAATAGGGGTCACATTGTGCTAGCATTCTAACTGGGATAGTGTTGTGTGATGCGGTTTTCATCACTTTGTTTGTTTTCCCATTTACAGAGCCAGGGCTGTGCAGAAACACCAGATTATATATTTCAGTGCGCACACAGAACTGCTAAATCACTTTGATTGTTTTTAAGGACACAGGTTGTCCTGAAAATACTAGATGTTTTTGCATTTTTTAATTAAAAAAAAAAAAGTATTTTTATTGGAGTTTTAGGGTTACAGCTTGTAGCCTAGTTCACTGGTCAAATATTTTGAATGGGAAATAATGTACAATAAATACTGTATTATGCGAGCAAACCAAATAATGTGCAAAATGAAATAAATAAAAAATACATTATACATAATATGAAACCATTAAAACAACCCCCTGCTTCATGCAATGATTGAAAAACACACATAAAAGACAGCAGTCAAAGTCATTGCGCACCTGATTAAATGCATCATACACACTTTCCATAAGGTGCTGATCCTTTTGAGGCGCATGCAATCCTGGATCCAGTCTTTAATATGGAACAGCAGGTGACTTATGATTGCTTTTTCCCCCAGTGTTCTTTCCATGAATCTCACTGAATGTTGGAGGAGAGATAAAGAGTATGGGGAGGTCTCTATTCACAGCTACAATTATGTGTATGTGATTTTGTTTTATTTTTCAAATTCTTTTACATTTCGATGCATTCATTTTGGAGAAAACTTTTGTACTATCAATAATAGCACAAGATGCCAATTGTAATATCAAAGGTCAGAGCCATAGTGCTCTGACAAAGGACCGCATGTGACTGCATGTCAAAGAGTAGGCCTAAGTGAGAAGCAAACATATTATGTACCTCGGTGGGGGTTTTGTTAATGAGGTGAGATAATAAAGGGTCACTTCAGTCAACACCTCTCTAGCAATGCCAATCCATCATTTCTGTATTCAGTAGCGGAGACAGCTGCCTGGCTAGCTTGCATGGTAATTTAGTGTTAGCCTCAATGATATTCTGTCATGAATAGAGTGGCAGTCTATGTCAGACTCTGTTGGAAACATGTATATTTATAAACACTCTCTGTTGAATTAAGATCTCAGGAAAGCGAACGTGTGCTGCAAGTGATGCATTTAACTTTAACTGTTGAACAGTTACATTCTTTCATGCTGTGTGATTGGCAAGTGTATTACAGTATGTGTATAATATTGCACATTACAGTATAATTCTTTCTTGAGAATGTTGTTAATAATAATAATAATAATAATAATAATAATAATAATGACATTAAGCTGCAACCTGTAGAAGATGACAAAATTGACTGACCCATGACATGTTGGACCAATTAATAACATATCAAGGAACAGTGACTTCATGATTCTTTCTCAGTCAATGACTGTAACATAAGGGCAGCTGGCTCATTTTGCTGTACAGCCAGGCAAGGTGGAAGTATGTGGGAGAAAACATTGCAACTACACATTTACTGTTTAATGCTCATTATTCAATTACTACATTACACATCTGCGTATGTTCCGAATGATTCAATTACTGTATCTTACCTGAAGCCATTACCAGGAAAAGTGATTGGCTGCAACTGTAATGAATCATATAAATCACATGAAACATTATTTATACTGAATACTCTTGTGACTTTGTGGTTAGCTGCTCATTAGACCGTGTTTATTCGTCATGCATGGCCAAATGGTTTTCACTCACTAGATAGATTGATGTGGAGGCCTTCGTTTATGTTCTGGCAATCACTCACCTGACACAACCATTCAAGCCTTAAGTAGTTCTGTGACCTGCTTTTTTACAGTAGTACTGCACACACACACACGCACACACACTCGGACAAACGCTTAACAGAGAATCCTGCATAAATCGTTTTAAACGCATCTAGGTGGCTAACCTTCAAAAATACTGACACCCTTCATGGGTTAATTAGAGAACATCTTAATGTCTGAGAGCAAGCCTGTCTACCACAGAGAACATTCTCATGCATCTCATTAGTGGGCTCACCCCCCATAACCAAGAGGTTATCGATTCTTTCAGGGCGTCACGGTTCAGATGAAAAAGAGGTAGAAACTAATTGAAGCCCAGCAATTTCTCACACGACTGCCCATCTTGTGTGAAGACAAAAGAGTTTTTAAATAAAATAAGGTCATCTAAAGGACACATTCCTAAATGAAAACGAGAACAAAATGTCTAAGATAAACCTCTACCCAACTTTCCCCAAAAAAATGTTACACAAAAGGTGAATCATGACACATTTCTTTTTCTTCTGATTCTTTTCCACATATTTCCCCCATCTTTATTGACTATTATTGTCATGCCCACACTACAGTTATTGTAAACTAAATCTTTATGCAGTATGTCTTCTTCCTTGATAGTGGTCTTCTGCAAAGGATAGTGCAGGGACAGTTGGAAGGAAAGGTTGCACTCCAGAGAACCATCAGCTTTTTCATCCATTTTCACAGTTTGAAGGTGGGAAAAAAGTAACTGTCTTGCTGTGAATGTGCAGTAACTTGAAAGACAAGCTTTTATCTTGGTAAAAGCAATGATTAGTTTATCTTGAATCAGAGAACCACCTGACTTCCTTCGAAAAGTATGCATTTGAGGGTTTTTGCTTTTGCTGTTTCTTTGTAAAGGTTTGGACAATCTATACCTTTAATGCCTCTATATATGTGCGCTGCTTCACAAACTTTGACTTATTTTTAAACACATTTTTTTAGATGTTCTAGGTTTTTGCAGTACAGACTTGAAAAAAAAAAACGTACATGAAAATGAATACATTTTAATGCTATGCCCATTTTCTCTAGTCTTTTTAGTCATTTTAATACCTCATCATTGTTACAGTTGGTTGTTATTGTGTGTTTTGGTGTAAAACTACATATTTGGTTTGCTTTAGTTTTACACATTATTCTTAGAATCACAGTCGACTTTGTAGTTAAGGAGTTGTCTGTCTACGGTTATCTCTTTGTACTGATAGAACTATATGGATATTACACAGCTACAATTAACTTTTTCTCATGCTCCCTTTTTATTGTACCTTGATTTGCATAAAACATGCTAACCATGAGGTATACAGGGAACATTGTCAACGGCAACAAAGTGCACTGGATTTCTCCAGAAGTAAACTGAATGTGAGAAATGCCAAACACATTAACACTGCAGTTGTACTGTACATACACACAGTTGTATGGTTGTTGCCTTTATTGCAATTACAGTTTTTTTCAATCGCTAACAAGTGCTTACCCATACACAAGGTACATGCAGTCAATCAAAGTACACCAGGATTCAAAAATTCTGGCTATTGTTGACATTACAAAAACTGCGTAGACTTTTATGTGTCAGTTTTATAGGTATTTGCATGCAAAACATTACACTAAATGTCTTGGTTGGGAACTGTATGTCCACATGTACGGTAATGTTCACATCCAAAAGCATTCTAGTAAAAAGCAAATCACGGTATGATAGAACAGAAAAAGGTTTACAGTATTGCTTACAGTGAACAAAATATCCATGAAACACACAAGAGCAT
>JAODLL010036928.1:0-21905 GCA_026546735.1 Forbesichthys agassizii
TTGACCCCCCCCCCCCCCCCCCCCCCCCTCCCATCCCCCGCTCAATTAAGAGGAGGTGCAGGCACCAGTGCAATCCTTGTAATGGATGAGCGCATTCTACAGTCATTAACTGACGTCAGCAGGCTGATATATGATGTCAGATGGGAATTGAGTGGTGCTGGTCTACCCCAAAGTTGGCTATTTACACTGCGGCAAGCTAATATGCTGGTTTAAAACGGCAGATAGCTCATCTTATTCAGTTATAACGCTGAGATTGAAAACGCTGCAGATAACAAGCCTATTAACCGAGACCTCGGTTGCCTTATAATAATATAACTTCAGAAGAATCGTTTAATTAATTTAACAAAGTATATAGGCCTACAGTAATTGGCATATAAGGTATACTATGTCAAATAACTAATGTAGTCTATAACTTGAATAGGCTGGGGATTGTGGTGTATACAGAAGGTGCTAACTATATGCGTTATCGTCATCAAACCAATTCGTTTTAAAAACGTACCGGCAGCAGTGCATGGGGAAACATCTCTGCATTAACTGCAGTGACAGTGCACTCAACGTGGCTCTCCAGGAGCTGTGCATTTCGTGGATGTGCGCGCCTGCAGCTTATTGGACGGAGGTCACTCACTACATGTCTGTCTTGTCTACTTCACGCAACATCGCAGCCCGATGGCGTTCAGTGTCGCCGGCGTGTTTTAGTTCTCTCGACCGGGTCCTGCCTTGCATGTGAATCACATGGATTCACCTTTCACTTTAGATTCGTCTTCGATCATCACATCCCTCGTAGTCCGTTCAAACGGCACGTCTTAGTTTTTTTCTGGAAGCTGTCTTGACGTGCCGTCCTAACAAGTGATGCCATGAACCGCCTGTGTAAACGGCATCTCTGCGTTCGGTGACGGGAGGCGTTCAGAGGTAGGTTTCCGCATGCAGAGGATAGCTACTTTCAATTCAGCGCATGTTTCCCCAGTTTGTCGTTGCATTCAAAACATAATGACCTCAATGGGAGCCAGCACTGCGGCTTGCACCTTGACACTTCACTACTCACTGGAAGTATAGTTTTGAAATTTTCTATCTGCCTTTAGAAATAGATAACCCAGTTCAAATGCAACAGTCGACAATATGAACATAAAATTAGCGTTCTTCCCGCATTAGCTTCCCTACATGAGTTAGCTCAGATGAAAATAGTTAATATAGGGCAAGATTTTTAGTAATAAAAGCTGAGCTTGGATGAATGGACTAGGCACATGCATGCGCAATGGTGTGTATATAGGCTTAGGCTATAAACTCAAGCAAATTAGGCAGTTTAGGCTGTATAGGATACTTACTCGATTAATGTTCAACTCGTGTGAATGAGATTAAATTAGTCAACAATTCAGTCCCCCGTGTCTCTGGAGAATGAATTGCGGTGTCATAAGTTCTGCCTCGTAGCTTGCCCTAAGGGACCGGTGCATTTCGACGGATTCCATTTATTTTGTGTCAAAGTTATGAATCAAAATAGTCCAGAGATTTGGACCATTTCTGTTGTCCTAAATAAAAGGTAAATGGATCGAGGGCCAGCTAGGGCCTGTAAAATCCGTCAAGCTTGTATTGGCACTGCAGGGTGGTTGAGTTGATAAAGTTCGGTGCCTTTCATCGCTCATTTAGATACAATTACGCATAACAGTAGTTTCCTTGAGGATGTCGAATGGTTATTGTTTCAATTTGCATTTGTGTTAGTACGTCAACTGTAGAATATATCATTACTTGTTTGTTTATACCAAATTAAATAAAATGACGATTGATCCAGCAATATATGCTGAGTAAGGGATGCTGGCTCGGCTCCCCCACCCCTCCTCTCCTCTCTCTCCTCTCTCTCCTTTCTCTCCATCTGTCTCATGGTGCGTGCGTGGTGTCATGTTTTCCCCTTCTCCTTTCACAGGTTGTTCTCCCAGCTGAGCGGAGTCAGACTTCTCCTGGGATACTGAAGCCAATTGCCTGCCCTGCTCACACTCATCCGAACGGCAGTCCAGACAGGACGAGGGAAACTTGCGCACCGCTTGTTATAAAGAGGCAGCCCACCGGTGTTCGCGCGTGCGTGTCTGTTCGTGTGTGCAAACATGTATGCATGTGTCAAGACTTAGAAGAAAGCAAAGAGCTGATCAAGTCAGCAATACCGACAGTTAAGTGCTGTGTTGGCGCTCATTGACAGGTATAGTGGGGCTATAGCATCCATCGGGCTATGAGTGGCTCAGCTGTGGAGCTGAGTTGAGCTACAGGAGCAGAACAGGGGGACTTGGGAGAGGAGAGAGAGAGAGAGCAACCATGGGGCTCGGACAATCAAGCAAGGCTCCTGTCACCGACGACTCCCAGGAGGGTAAGTCACTCACCCAAACTGACTATTATAGGCTAACATATAGAGGTTTAAATTGCCATGGTTTTGTTGATTTAGAAAAATTAAGGACACAGTAATGGATTAAAAGGAACTTGAACATTTCCGGATCCTATGCCTTTTTCATGTGTTATTACTATTACATTCCCAGTCTCTTACGGCTGGTATAGTACCAGTTATCAGGATGTAATGAGGTCTAGGTTTGGTTAATATAGCAGGGATAACTTGACAGTGCTTTTTTCAGCAACCACCCAGAGGAATGTTGCTTTATATGGAAAATAGACACTTTTATTCTGATAGCCTAAATATTAAACGTCCTTTTACATTTTACATTATTGTTGTTATTGTTGTGATTGTGAAGACTAGGGTCGGCTCCAAGATGAGTGGAATAGGTGGGCATTTTTTAGTTTCTTAAGGGGGCACACATTTACAAAGCAAAGAGTGTAAATATATAATCTGCAGGAAGGTGTGGCCGGCATGCTTTTTAAATAATAGGCAATACCTATGGCCAATTAAATAATATATTGAAAAAGACAACAAGACTAATCGAATACATAAAGCAAAAATGTATACAGGTAACACACACCATGATCAACAACAAACAACATTTTGTACAGTATTCCACCCGCCGGCTGCGTTTCCTATGCACTTGCGATTAGCTATATTAGCCTATATCATTTTTGTAAAGCATAAATAATCAATTCTAAGACAATAGAAGTAATGAATTCTGTATTATTATTATTATTATTATTATTATTATTATTATTATTATTATTATTATTATTTTAAATCTGATGAAATTGCCATACCCAATTGATGCCTACTGTATGCACATCAGTTTTAAACAAAGTAACCTAATATCATACAATTAGGTAATTATGCATTTAATAACAATATGTTATTTAATGTATCACATATAATGTGTCATCATATCAACCAATCTTTGGTGAAGAAAGGGGGGTGACAAAGCATTCCATTTAGGGGGCTTTGCTCGTCAATGCCCCCCCTTGGAGCCGACCCTTGCAAAGACCATATAATCATAATGTTTTACATACATTATTTAGGCTGTTATGGTCTAGACACACCTCAAAGGTTTGCTATTCTAAATGTCAGTTGTTTTATATTTTTAATTAATATTTCTCTCTGAAGATTGTGTGAATGCATTGATCTGAATCAGTCTCTTTGTACAGTGTTCAGTATTCACTTTGTCCGCCTGCAAGAGTTGAAAAAGTAATTCAGTTATTCAAATGTGTTTTCTTTTCAATAAAAACATTTAGGCAGATTTCTGTCTAAACCTAAAATCCTGTGTCTTCAAACAACACTATACTAGTTTTTGTGATGTGTGTAAATATAATAGAATAGGGCATTTTATTATCTCGTTTACCATGTAACTGCATGAGCAGATTACTTGTATAATCATTTTGAAAGTAATTAGAAACAACATGTTTTGGCTGAAGTGAGCATGCATGGGTTAATGCGATCATCTAACAGTGTTTATTGAGCAATTGTGACGGTCAGACATATTTATTTAAAGGGCTGTCACTCCTGTAGAGCTACTTTATAAATAAATAAATATAATATCTTATGACAATATGGATAGTATAAATATCTGTTGCGAAGACATTGGCAAGCTAAGTAGACTGCTTCAGTTTCAACAAGTCACGGTCCCACTGTTGCTAACCGAAGGCTAAGGATGCCCTCAGCTGTGATGAGTGTCCCCGGTAACAATGTTTGTTAGTATTTGACAAGGTGAAGCTCACTTTATATGCATATTGAGTGCACTGGTGCATCACTGACTAGCTTCCTCACAGACTACATGATTACACAAGCCATTTGCATCCCTGCTCTTTATGCACCCTAAAACATTGTTTTGTGTGGGACGTGACCTTCTACCGTATTTGTCCAAGGGCTCATATTATAAGTCATCTCTTTGAATTTTTTGTTTTCTTTTCTCTTTTTAATGCGTCCATTTTAATGGTGTAATGTTCCATAATGACTGCTTTTCGAGGGTCATTGTAAGTAGCAGAACAATCAACATCCAGTGCTTCAGCCAGCATCATACTCTTATGCAAGTTTAGATACAGTGGAACCAAATGGAGGTTGAAGAATCAAGAAAACTATATTCGGTCCAATACATTCTGTGTCCTAATAAAAAATAATATTGAATACCCCTTAGAACAACTAAATGGTCTCTCACTAAAGTTAAAAAAACTCAACAAAAAAAAAAACGTCATTGGAAAAAAGGTGTATTCACATTAAGCCCATTTGACGTAAGCACTGGAGTGGGTTTGTCCACAGAGAATTTTGAGTCCTGCGTGTGCCAGCTGGCTTTCTTCTTGTAAACAGAACATATCTGTTAATAGACAGGGCTCCCATATAGTACATTGCTTGTGATGCCTTATTCATGCTGTATCCATGCACGTAAGGACTCTTGGGTTCCGTTTCAGTTGTCACAGCAACAGAATGAATGCAGATTTCTGGCTGAGGTGCGGTTGAGAGTGGGTTGGACGCACAGGCGGCCAAAGAGAGAGAGAGGCCGGATATCTGTCTTGAGTTGAATGAAGATGCGATAACGTCCGTCTAAATTAATTAGCAACTGTCAGTTGGATTCAAAGTGACAAGCAAATTCGTTCCTCAAACTATTTATTTCCTCGGTCAATTTAGCCCATGGAAAACGCTGTCAATATGTCAATTCAATTGACATGGTGATTTGAAAGTGTTTCATGCTCTGCTGCCCATGCCACTCATTTCAAACTGCACATTAAACCAACGTAATGCTTGTGCTATGTGCTGCTTATGTGGGTTTACACTACTTCCAAGGTCTTTCTTTAAATGACTCTATATCTATCTCTCTCTCTCTCTCTCTCTCTCTCTCTCTCTCTCTCTCTCTCTCTCTCTCTCTTTCTTTCTTTATTTCTCTCTCTCTCTCTCTCTCTTTCTCTCTCTCTGTCCTATAACTTCCCTGAACACATCACCACACCCATCATGAGCAACCACAGCTGGAAAACGATCATAAACGAGAATGTAGTGATAACATGTATTTGCATGTGTTTGTGTATATTTATATGCATATAAGTGTTTATGGTTATTCTTTTTCACATTTTGTTTTATTGTACGTGGATTTTAAAGCATGCCTGGTCCTAGGTCAAGTAAACACACACACACACACACACACATATGCACACACAAACAGTCAGAAAGGGTGAAGTGGCAAGAATACGTGACCAACAGACCATAATATTAACTGTCAGATTCAATCGATCTACTGGCTCACAAAAATGTGTGTGTGTGTGTGTGTGTGTGTGTGTGCGCATGCGAGCGTGAGCGAGTGTGTGCAGATGAGAGTGTAGAGTGGGCAGCAGCTGTTAACCTCCTTGGGGAAACGGTGGTGATGGAAAACTGACTGTCCTGGTTGCCATGACAGCCAAAAACAAACAAGCCCCCATTTGGTTTCATTTGAAAAGCACTGTTCTGTTATCCAGCATCGGGAGATTTCATAAATAAAATAAGCAACACATATTTTGCAATACACATTTTCACTCAAGGTGATTACTGGCATATTATGGAAAATGTCTTTTAAATTCAAATGCTATTTCATTAAATCAATTGTTTGCCCTCTTCCGAGCTGAATGTGTGTCTGTAGTAAAGCACACCGACTTCTGTTTTCACTGTGGGGAATACGAGCTCTAGTTTTTATAAGGAATAACAACAGCAAATGGTTCCAAATGAATTGCCTATTCCTTAAGTTTTTAATCAATTCGTATTTTTACATTTGTAATCCATTAAAGTTAAAGTCTCTCTTCTCTTTTTCTCTCTCTCCCTACAGTCAATTTTGACCACTTTCAAATACTGAGAGCCATTGGAAAAGGGAGCTTTGGAAAAGTAAGTGCCTCACTTTTCTGAACGAAAAATAAGAAACCCTCAAAATCCACTTTTATAACAGGTGTTTAGTATAGCCAGTTCTAGTAGCATTTCATAACAGAGGTAATGTAAATACCTTTCAGCTTTGTGGCTTGCACGCACACATTCAACCACACAGACACACACAGTACCACAACCTCTTACACACAGACATCTACACACACACACGTGCACACAGTTGAATGTTTAGCTCACCAAAAGATAAGCGTTCTAATCACAGTATGGCAGGCCGTTCAATAGAAGAACAGATGCTATCAGGGTTTCAGTTGCTTTGTCTGTGCCAGCCGTCAACAGATTGTTATTTTAGATAAACTGCAGGCTTATTGATGGTTAACGCACAAACAAGCACACCTTTCAGTAAATGCATGTACGATTTTAGATATTAGCGTTACTTTTATTATTCTGATTTCAGATGGTATTCACCTTCCTTTGTATACTGTAGTATTGCTATGCACAACAAACTTTATACTGTATCTTGTATGGTGTTTTGTTGCAAAACCGTTGTAAGTGTACAAGTATTTAAGTACAAGTATATATCTACTCACAAGTAGATGTATCTTACAGTTAAAACGTATGCAGTTATTTTTTAGCGCTTTAGATGTTATCTATTGCAATAGAAGTGTTTCTCTCCAGAAATAAACACAAGCATCACAACAACAATTAGTCATTGTATACATTGATGAAGGATTGTTACTGTACTGTAATCGAAACAATTAGATAATTACAGTATGACGGCTCTTCTTGATGCTGCAGTTATGTAACAAATACTAATTTATTTAGGATATAATCAAGATAACATTTTACAAAGTGAGTACATGTAAGCCTTGAAAGTTTGACAGTTTATTGTAAAACTGAACTCCAGTTGAGTCATCATTCATTCAAATACAACAATAAATGAGTTTGACGTCAGTTGGTACTCAAACCCCTCAGAATTATATCTCCATATTCAAACATTATATTCCATAGGAGAATCACAGACAGATTTCACAATATCTCGCTGTTGTTTTGTTCCGACAATATGCTTTTTGTGATTTATTATCACTTATATACATGTGATATCACCCAACAGCCATTCAATTTTAAAACGAAATGTCAAGCTACATTCTTTCAAAGTAATACACAGACCACATCTAGATGATGGACATGCATTCACTATAGAATGCACCAGCAGATCTTATAATTGTTTTACTGTACAGTATATTCCTCTATTCTGAGGAAACACAAGTATTGTGTTTAAGTGGATTCGATCACACTGAGGGTTGAATGTAACTGTGTTTTCTACCAGGTCTGCATTGTACAGAAGAAGGACACTAAGAAAATGTACGCCATGAAATATATGAACAAACTCAAATGTGTGGAGAGGAATGAAGTGAGGAATGTCTTCAAAGAACTACAGATTATGCAAAACCTCGAACATCCTTTTCTTGTCAACTTCTGGTAAGACATGAAATTGGGTATCTGTTATATTTTTTATTTTTGAAGAACTGTATTGATTATACTGCTCATTTATACATATAATATTGCAAGGAAATTAGTGAAAAAGCACTAATTATTATTATTATTATTATTAGTATTATTATTAAGCACTATTATCTTAACTGCATATGGGGCTGAAAGAGCAACCACACATATTAAAAGGTGAATTGGAATACCGTCAATGAAATTTGAAGGCATTATCTATAGTTTTGTGCACCTTAATTTGTAGGTAAGGTAATCATACTGTTGTATTACATTATGTTGTGTTGTTACATTTCCTAATTGTGTCAAGTCAATCCACAGTAAATGTGAGAATTCTTAGCCTGTCCATCTATTCCACTGGAGACTGCATTTGTCTTTCAGCAGTCATAGCAGCCTGGATAATGCAACAGTACTGCTAGGAACAGCATGGAGACGTGGCATTTTACAAGACACCTTGAGATAAACAATAGACTAACAAACCTACACCATGGAATATCCCAACATGTTAACTCATCCTACTGTTGTATCTCAACAGAGTTGATTGTCTTCAATCACAAATCACAGGTGCTTTTGAATCACGTACGTAAGAGATTATACGGTCCTGTGGTGTTGATTTCTCTTAGAAAAATAGCCTTGTATTGATGACAATTCATCGATAAAGGTGGTGTCAGGTATCCTGGAGAAAGATTGTTGTTATATGAACACTCATATCATAGTGTGCTCTCTCAGAAGCTCTGTTCCGCCCCCTCCCCAACACGTATTATCAAGGCTAAGATAGTGTTCCGTGGTGCGGTCTGCACCACTTAAAGAGTCAGGGCTGCGTAGAGACACTGTGCACACAGAACAGGCAGCTAGCAGACCAAGACGAGAAATGTGTTTCATTTTGACAAAAAGTGTATTAGTTTACAATCGCTCCGAACACTCACACACACACATAATCTGTATTTACTATGAAAGACTCTAAGGGTTCGAAAAGAATAACGTTTTAACGAAGGTAAAGGTGAAATTAAGTCAATTTGCCTGGTAGTTTACTACACATGTGCCTCGCTGAACTTCCTCATCTCCTTAAACTGGTAAAAATGCACTTGTGCGCCCACTGAGTAAGGATTTCGTCCATAGTGAAAAGGGGTATTTTTTTAAGGGTGTACAGTGCTACCATGAACGCCATTCAAATTGTGAAGGCTTATTTAAAGATAAGTTGTCAGTTCTCTTCAACCCATTCATAACAATTTTGCAGGACAGAACATTGCAAGTGGAAGTACTCGTGCTTTTGCAATGCACGATAAGTGTTCAGGTCTCTCTGTCTCCAAGGCATAGCCACTCATCACTGCATTATGTAATACAGTAATATCCCCCCTCCAGCCAATTTAAGGCAGCACGATACTGAATGGATGGACAGGTTTGGTCAGAGCAAGATTATTCAGTATTTAACTACAGTTCATTTTCTGATTTCCATGCCCTTCAATTGCTCCCTAATCAAATGATCGCCTCATATTCCTCAAAAAGGTTTGCCTCTTTTATTATCACTGGCCATGATTCACACGTTCTGTAATGGCATCGGATAACAACAGCTATTTTTGGCCGTATTTCCACCACAGGAGTAACATGACTGCAGTTAAATCGTAGACAATTAGATTAGATCATTTTCCTAATGTGTTATGGAAGCTCTCTAGGTGTTTTTTTTCTGTCCTGTTTATGAACCCCCTCCACGGCCACCTTCTCAGTCATCACTGTGTTTTACCTTTCCCTCATTCCTTCCTGCTATCTCTCTGTACATCTCTCACCGACATCTCTTTCTCTGCCCCGTTTATATTGGAAAACGCTCCATTACCCCACACAGACACTGACGTCAGAGAACGCACCTGTGACTGAGAAAATGAATAAACATGAATCGGAGCATAAATCTCCCAGAAAGCAATGTGCTCAGAACAGAGGGTAGGAAGAGAAAACTAGGGGAGATGAGAGGAAAAGAGGGGTGTTGAGGAATGGGAGGAGACAAGACAAGAGAAAGGGGGGCTTTGCTTGCTTGATTGTGTCTTTGTGTCTGACAGTAACCCCCAGCAACCAATAAATAAATAAATAAAACCACAGATAAAAAAACAACTACGTTCATGCTCATTGTAGCTCCCCTCTATTTCCTCTGCAAGGGGAGATACCACCAGAGATGTGCTTAGTCATCTCTCTCTCCCTCTCTCTCTCTCTCTCTCTGGGGTTAGAACTATATGGTTGGCACAGGTTGACTGCCCTGCTAAGTGTTCAAGGTCACACACGGAGGGAGGATTCCCGCAGGCTTGACCTGAGACAGAACAACAACATCAGTCAGATATGACACCACTGTTGTCCGTCTGATAGGTCTGTGTATCAGACGTAACGTGTTCTCTCTCCTGCAGCATTTAATGATGCATAATGTGACAATACTGCACTGTATTGTATTTGTGCTTTTCTAGTCTAAACCAGAGCATGTATGTTTCACTGGCAAAGTCATTTACAGTATGTGATGTGTGCAAACATACAGTACAGTATTTCACAACATCCCCTGCACAGCTCTTCAGGTATAGCGTAACACTGAGGAGTCTGTCTGGAAGGAAGTGTTGCAGGGTTAACCGCAGCTGTAGTGTGATGCAGGATGCAGCCAAGTCCGCAATGCTCTCATCTTATTGCCGTGCCAACGCTGGCTGGCTTGGGCAGCATGTTGTGCAATGTGCCTGAATGTTGCATTTATATACTTGTGCTGAGTGCCAGTTTGTCAGGAGAGTCCTCATTGGCAGTGTGTGTGTGTGTGTGTGTGTGTGTGTGTGTGTGTGTGTGTGTGCGTGTGCGTGTGCGTGTGTGTGTGTGAAAGAGAGAGAGAGACAGAGAGAGAGGTGTCAAAATTGCATCTCACACAGTCTTTTAAAGTTGGACAAGCATCCAGTCTGGTGGAATGGTTAAACGCTACACTATCAATTTTTCACTGTACTGTTTTTTTTAAGGACTAAATATCTGACTGTTAGGGATCTCTTCTTTCTTGTTTAACATATATTATTATGCATTTAAGAATTACCCAGACCGTCTTTTTGCCTTTATAGAGAACACTATGCTTTTGAGTTATGCTATAGGTAATCTTTTGTGTATGTATGTTATCTATTCTTTTCAACAGTACACTGTTATGCAATATTTAATGCACTCGTTATTAGTTTTATTTAACAAATGGAGAGCCTCCGAAGAAGTAGTATGAAGACTATTGGCAAAATGTATTTGACTCTAGTACATGCGTGAAAATCTATTCCTTTTGACACATATTATTGTTATTATGCAACATGCTCTGGAAGATAGCATTTGTGTGTCTCACAAATGAATGATGCATGATGATACATGCATGATGTGTATGTGTAACTGTATATTGTGTAATGTGTAGGTGTGTGTGTGTGAGAGAGAGAGAGCGCCAATGCACGTGTTGGGAGAATATGATGTTTATTAATATTGATCAAATCATCAAATAATGGTCAGCACGGACAAACTGCTCAGGTATCTGCATGTTCATTTCTGTGAGTGTGTGTGTTTGCGCGTGTGTGTGCGTGTGTGCGCGTGTGTGTGTAGTCAATCATTTGAGCTGACTATTTGCATTACATTGCGCTGAACAACAAGCCGTTGATTAGTTATTGAGGGGCTTGTTTTCTGCATGAAGGAACTCCTTGAAAGGGTTTGTTGGTGCTAGGCAACATGAATAGCGTTCATAATGCTATTCCCTTTCAGCGATATTCACAAAAAACTCTGAAATATATAATGTATTGCAAACTTTTATGCTTGACAACATTGTCTTACTTTTTAACAGTGGTGGTTTCTAAGAAGACATTATTGGCCTGGGGTGATTCTGCCTCTAAAAGCTTCTTACAAGATGAGTGTCTTCTCCTAGCAAATTGGAGGTGACACTGTACTTCATGTGGAGCAGAGAAAGCAATGCAGAGAATTTAAAACTATGAAATGATATATTTGATGCAGTTTAATTTTAATCTAAATTGTGTAAATTGTGTGTATGGTTTTATATATTGTGAAAGCAAGCTACAGTAGAGGCCCAGGGATATTGTAGAAACATGTAGAAAGCCTGGCTGCATGTTTTCCTTTCTGTTTACAAAGGAGAGAGCTGCCAAAGCCATCATATGGGGTTATGTGTATTTACAGATTATAAACTTCACTAGACAGGTTTGACAAATCTGATCAATTATGTCAAATAAATCATGAAGATGCAGTTTACTGCAAGATTAAGCTAGCGCCAAAGAGAACCTCACATGGACTAATATACAATGAAACACCAGGTCTCATTAATTCATCCTTTATAGTACATAATGTATATGCATACAAAAAAGCACATGCATACGTAGAACTAATGAGTATTAATCTTACTGTAATGACTATATTCAGATAAATATAGACATTTTTGTGAACTGGGTGTGGGGAGTAGGGGTTAAAATGATCAATATTCTACCGCAGGGAATGTGCAATTAATGCTGCTGCGTGTTTTGAAAACACACTTGACAGCAGCCTCCTGTTTTTTATATTCTGCTAAATTAGTATTTGTGTGTGTGTGCGTGCACACGCACGCCCTTCGGAGACTGTAACTGTTTATTGGGGAGAGAGGAAGTGTGTGTGCTATATGTTTGTGGGTGCAGAATCAGTTGTTTATATTTGCCATAGTGCTCCCTCAGAAACTCAACCCCGCGCCACATTGAACTTGCCAAGGCTGAGAGAGTTTGCTTTTGTAGGGCTGTGTAGGAACACAAGATTATGTTACAGCCTACACACCGAATGGACAGCGTGAGGAGGGTGAGGGTGAGGAGATATTGGCTGCATTTGACAAAACCTTTAAGTCTGCGTATACTCTCAAAATATCTAACATGTTTCAGTAATGTCTCGTAGATCTCAGACTGTGCCAGCGCAAATAACAAAATAATACAGACGCGTACTGTATCTCCCTTCATGGTAGACGCACGAGAATAAAATGCCTGCTTTCATTTCTCCAGTTGTTGAGTAACCTTTGAATAACCCCATGAGAACTGGGTTGAAAGAGAAAATAAATGAAATAAGAAATAAATAAATAAAGTATGTGTGTCTCCGTTGCTTCAGCTCACGCTACAGTCAAACAATACATAAGATATTTAGCATACAGAATTCATACAGTCAGCACATAAAACCGACATAACATACCTCATAGGCTGCTTATTACTTAGAGGGGCTGAAACTTGCTAATCCTTTATCCACAACTGCTTGCTTATTACGTTATCGTCTACGCAGTCTGCCTTTCGCTCTGCAGAACACTAACGCATAATAATTTACCCCTCCAGCACTACATTAGGTAGGAACCAAAGTCAGCAAAGTACCAAACTAGAGATGAAACTGACAATGTCAGGCAGTTACACGTACGCACGTACGGAACATACAGACCTGCATGGTCATCTCCTTCTGTGTTAAGTCAGCTCATGCATGCGTGTGCGTGAGTGTGCACGCGTATTTACTTGATGGCACTTCACTAAAGTTTCCTTATGCGCTGAAGCTGCAGGCAGTTAGCTGTCAAATGGTCTCAGCATCATCTGAGCTCCCAGCAGACAAGTTGGAGTCAGCTCAATCAATCCGTGTGCTCATCCTGTGCAGAAAAGCCCCTCCAGCTAACCGGAGAAGGGTCCTGAGAATGTCAACGTCTGCACAAAACTATGCTGTGTTTGCTTAGTGTGTCGTGTTAGCCAACTAGATGTACTCATGCACAGAATACTGTAATAAAGGGACCAACCAAAGCTTTATGTAAATCTATTCATGCACCTATTTTCATTACGGTATATCTTCCGTTTTTCAAATTCCAGCCAGGCCTTAGTGAAACCAAAAGCAGTAGAGTTTTGAGCTGCACTGGGTAGTACAGTGACAGGGGTGTAGTTTCTGTATCATAATAATAAACAAAAAAATTAAACATTTCATGTTTTTAAAACATAATGTTCAGTTACCCTATATCTATATAGGCTTACATACATACATACATACATACATACATACATACATACATATGTATACATAAATACACAATATATATAGTCACAACACAAAGTTGCAATATCATAAGGATAGTGTCTTGAATATTCTTATATGTATTAAAGTTGTGAAGTTGCAGATGTAAATGCTTGCCTGCATCATGTTTATCACACTGTAGTTCAGAGAGCAGTGCTTAAGGGAAGGAACATATTGTTTGGCTCACATGAAATATTCATTTTGTGTATTTTTTTGTACTTTTGTACGGCTTTTCGCTGTAATTAGTTCAAGGTTGAGAATGCCTGGCCCCATTGGGACATGTAAAATCAATGACGATTTATGCTGTGGCTTCTCAAATGGGAGGGCAGCAGCCTGCATGTTGATAGGCCGGCTGTTGGGCTGATGTATTCATAGAGGGATGGCTGTAGTTTACCCATCACTGACATGCACAATTCTTACAGTATGTGCACGCACACGTACACACACACACACCTAATAAATGACAACCAAGATGCATTGTATTGACCTGTTGTTTAATCACATGATAAAGTACTACCTTTCTCAAACACACAGGCACACACAGTGTGGGAATGTTGCAATGCCAATCAAACAGGCACCTTTTAAATTACATAGTGCTGTGAAGTATATCTGAAGGGCTAATGGGCTGCTGTAATACAATGATAGTTGTCAGACTGGTAGTATTGTTCTGTATTGTGTTGGTAGGAAATAGAATTAGAACAGGGACGGATTGACTGTAGAAGCCAGCACAGTGATATTAACCAGCTTGGCGGAGGCAGAGCCCTATAATATTGAACCAACATTTCTTTATTTACCAATATTGATAGCCTATTACAGTGCAGTATGCTCTATATGCAAAACATTTTATTTAAAAAGTAAAGACATTTTACGTGCAAGAGACAACAATATAATATGCTATTTTATTTACACACATAATGGATGGTGCATAATTGTTACTCTTTCATAGTTGTTAAAGGCTAACTTTGTTGAATAATGTGGATTCATTTGAAATAAAGTTTCAGACCATAAGGCATCAGACCAAACGGACTGTAACAAAACGTTGTTCGGCAACGTTTGGTTTGATGCCTTTCACATACACTGCTGATGGGTTTTTGTCCGGTGACATTTTGCCTGATGCCCAATCGTAGTAGAACTTAACACTTGACGTGTATTTGCAAGAGACCTGAAGCTGTTTAGTCTGAGGAATGTTGCCATGTTGTCTGATGTCTGAGAACTGCTGCTGAGGTCTGATGATGTCATAAAATGTACACCGTACACAGACTGAATGTACACACAAAATGCTTTTACTATGTATTTACTACCCAGCCATTTGAACAGAACATTTTCTTAGAATTCATGCCGTGGGTTCTCACAAGCATTAGGTGTTAAATTGTTCTGTGAGCGTCCACTCTCAGAGATGTTACCAGGGCTTCTTTTTCAGATCAGCGGGCATCGCAATGAACACTTTTTAACTTGCTATGCTTTCAGTACATTGTTGGAGATTCACACATTGACTCATGCTGTTGATTTATCTGAAGGAAACCTTCCTTTAGCACTGTATGGAAAAAACATTAACCTGTTTCTTTTGAAAATGTAATATAAGGTTAGAAAGGGTCTTCATTCATCATATTATGTAACCATCTATATCAGTAAATTATTCAACTGTTTTAGGTTATTCGAAAACCAGTCTTCTCTGTATTCATTTCACCTATTTTGTAGGTACTCTTTCCAGGATGAAGAAGACATGTTCATGGTCGTAGATCTGCTTCTGGGAGGAGACCTTCGCTATCACCTCCAACAAAACGTCCACTTCTCAGAGAGCACAGTGAAGCTCTATGTTTGTGAACTCGCTCTGGCCCTTGGCTACCTCCGCAGTAAGCGCATCATACACAGGTAAGACCAGACGTATTTTCCCTTTTCCACTATCTACTTGTAGTTTACCTAACCCAGGCATCTACAACCTGGGACTCCTGAGCCACATGTGGCTCCCTGTGGCTTTGACAAACATAATATAGAATTTAATGTAGGTTTTGTAATATATACTAACTCTTCATTTCAAAATAGAACACATCTTTCTCTGCACACACTAACTTTACCAAAACACTGTAAATTTACTTTACTCCTTACTTACTTACTACTTTACTCCTTTACTGTGTACTACAGGAGGTACAGTAGAAACATGCATGGTATGATAGAACAGAAAAAGGTTTACAAAATTTCTTACAGTGAACAAAATATCCATGAAACACACAAGAGCATTCTGAAGAAAAAAACAACAGCAAAAAGCCCAGATAAAAAGGGGAGGAACTAAAAAAATCACAAAATAACTGTATCTAATCTCTGGATCTTCAGGGTTAAGCCACATGATTTCATCAACATCACATCTACTGTTCTTGCAGCCCTGGGAATGCCACCACCACGCATTCTTACACCTCTACCTTGCCCTCTCCTTGGGCCTGCTCCTCTCACTGCACCTCTCACTGCTCCTCTCACTGCATCTCTCACTGCTCCTCTCACTGCTCCTTTCACTGCATCTCTCACTGCTCCTCTCACTGCTCCTCTCAGTGCATCTCTCCCTGCTCCTGCTCTACTCCCTGGGCCCCTTGCTCTTACTCTTCCTCGTCCAGACATCACAGTGTTTGTCTTTTTCTGTTTCTGTTTCCAAAAACATCACTGCTCAAAGTCCTCCTTTTACTGTCAATGTAATAGAAAAAAACCCTGCCACTGAGTCTAAGCCAGACTGGAATCAGCTGTGGTTGGCCCAATTTAAACATAAATCAGCTTCGTGTCAATTATTTAATTGTTTGTTTAATATCAGCTGATATATATTGTTTTTGAACTGATATCATTGCAGAAGCAGAGGTTTTTATACTGTATCTAAGGTTTGGAATTTTGTGTTTGCTATTGTGAGATGGTGTGTGTTAACATTTGTAAATACTACAAAAACAATCCATAGTTTTGTTGGGAGGTATAGCTTGTCTGTTAAGAAAATGTAAGCATTGTGGAAATGTGTTCACTGACTGCATATTGTGTGAAAACGACATGAAATGTGTAAATGGTATGGCCACAAAAGACCGATGCTGTGCAAATTGTGTTTAGAGTTTTGAAAATTTGACAACTGTTTGGACAAACACTTGTTAGCGATTGAAAAAAACTGTAATAAGTGAATTGATCACTGCAGATGTAAGCTCTGGTATAGCTTCTAATGATTTGCAAGCATTGAACCAGTTGTTTGTTTAACTGATGTTTTAAAATGTCATTTCGAGCCTTAGTGCTTTCCGTCCAGGCCAGATGGGCTAAATATGGAGGTGACACCTGACACAACAGTTTACCCTTAGCTGACTAAGATGCTCGTGAAACACTGGGTACTTCCTGCCCTGCTCTGCGGGGAGTCTAAATCAATCTGCAAAAATGCACATAATATAAAGTGCTTTGTAAATAGATATATGTGCTGCTAAAGCAGAGCTGCAGACACTATTGGCCAAGTTAAACATGGCCACAGCCCAATGTTATTATTTTAATCTGTTCAATAATTAAAAAAGCTCTGGCTATCCTGTTACATCCTAGAGATTTCTGCCAGAAAATGTAAAGAAGACTGGAATGCTTTTTTTGTAAAGTTAGACTCCCTCTGCTAATTTGAAAGTGTATTGATTTTGGTCTATTAGATCAACTGCAAATGTCAAAACTAAGCCAAAAAATGAGATCAGCATGTACATTATAGTGACATAAGTCTTGATGAGCTTAGCTACTGTAGCAAAACACAATACCAACAATATTCAGGACTGCCTTCAAAATGTTCAACTTTATTCTACTTGACTGGTGTTTTGAAGTGTTTTGTAATGTATGAATGCTTGAGCAATTAAAACATATGAATGCATACCTAAGAAACACATATCCACAGACATAGGGAAACGGATTTTCACACTATCAGAAACAAAATGTCTTTAATTGTTTAAATCAATGTTCCCAAATTCTGGTCCTGGAGGACCACTGCCCTGCATGTTCCCTGCTCCAACACACCTGACTCAAATGAATGGCTCGTTAGAAGACTGATAATGCTCTATTCATCCAGCGGCCGTCCACGACCAGTATTGTGGAAAACCAGTAATACTGTAATACCGGTAATAATACTTAGTTCTATTTGCAGAGATTTTTCACTGACATTTATGGCGTTTATATTTTAGGGGTGCACAATATATTGATTCAATATCATCTTTGCAATACCACGTTGCACAATATCATATTGAAAATGTTGCAGAAAGTATGCAATATCTTGTTATATGAAAAGATATGTCTGTTGGCTTTGTGGCTGGAAAAGTAAGGTGTCTTAGGAAAACAGAAACTCATTTGAGATCAAAGAGGAAACATTAGTGGCCAAAAATAATGCATCCTTGATATCTTAGATTTACTGATGTACCAGTCCAATATGTTGAAATAAACTCATGTAAGTTAAAAAAAAACTTGTTTTAATGTTATGAATTTATTTTGAAGCATTTTCCTATAACGTTGTGTTTTAAATGTCGAAATGAATATCGATATTGCAGTTTTCATTATGAATATCGCATTATATCACATTTAGTCAATGTTGTGCAACCCTGTTATATATTTAAATAAATGTATGCTTTATGTTATGTCATACAAAAACCAGAGTTCAAGAGATATGTATTGTCATATATACTTTATATATACATATACATAAACTACAAGTGAAGTAAGCTAGAACAGGGTAGATCAAATAAAATAGTGAAATAGTTTGAAGACCACCTCAACCAAGCCCTACAAAACCGTAGAACTAGTCCGGGGGTATCAGACCCTGGTGTAAAGAGAAGACCATTATGAAGAGAAGCATTTCTAGACCATGGCTAATGAGAAAACGTCCCTACTGTGGAGTATGGTATGCTAATTTATCAACCCACCAGATAACAAATGACGTAATTTAAGAGGAACACTTAAAGCAGATGACTTCTCTTTCTCCCCCTGGTCTGTCTATGCTCTCAGACCCCCTCCCCCCCACTCCCCGCTCTCCACCCCACCAGATAAAAAAAGCGAAGGAGAGAGAAATATATATGATATTATCAGTTTGCCTCCTCGTTGGTTTTATTAAGGGATTTGAATATTGAAATGATGTTTTGTGCCGTGGCCGTCGACGGGGCTCATGTGGGGGTTGATGCGCAGGTGTTTGAGATGTTGGTTCAAATGGAACCGACATCTTTTCAATCTGCATGCATTAGCTTAGAATCAGTCTAGTCATCTCATCTCATCTCATCTCTATGGAAATTGAATATCATTTCCTTCTTCGAGTGTATCCCATGCACATCTTATGATTTGGCTCTGTGTGTTGATCTGTGTGTGTGTGTGCGTATTTGCATTAGCCCTCGTCTGCTCTTCCGTGTTTTTAACGATAATGGCTCCTAATGGCAACACTGGCGATGCCAATCAAACCTAGGCATGTGTTGAAGTGAGATGCCATGTCAACCATGGTGACGACAGCAGGTGACCCCATGGCATTACCAGCCTAATTATTTCCATTGATAGACTCGTCGACAGCACCTGACTGCAGCGCTAGTCCCATCAGTGCTGTAGTGACTTTTCCGCTGTAAATAAGACCTGGCCCAGGAGACTGGAGGAGCTGCGAGCAGTTATGTTCTATATGTGACTCATCCCGACAGCATATGAATGGAAAATAGGACAGGATAGTGCCATCACAGAATATCTGCAGAGGCCCTGTGAAATTAAATCATTTCAAATCAGCTTAGACAGTAGCTTCAGTTTCTAAGCAGCCGCACTGCTTGATAGTTTACATTTAACAAACAACAACTAGCTAGAAACGTGTGTAACAGTGTAAAAACACTACCACTTACTGTAATACACATACACTTACTTTCATAACAATAGAGCTCAGTATTGTCATGGCAACACTGTTTTTGCCACTATAACCCCTGCCCTCAGGGGTTTGGGTTATTAACACCAGAGTGAGTTTCAATTAAAGGACATCTTAAGAGACCTGGTACAACACTCTAAACGTGTCTGTGTCTGTGTGTCTGTGTGTCTGTGTGTGTGTGTGTGTGTGTGTGTGTACGTGTGGTTGCATGTGCGTGCATGTATGCGTGTAGGATTTGTGGAAGTACCATTAGTGGGCTACCAGGGAAGACAATAACATCACCACAGTTGGTTTGGCATCAACAAGACTGATTTGTTAGATTCCTCAGGAGCATTGTGGAAACTTCCAGAAGCATTGTAATGGAACAGTCTGTCGGTTACAGCGTCCATTTAACATTGCCTTCTTCTTAACAAGGCAATATGTGAAAACCACTGCCTTTTAAGATGTGTGAGATGCCAGAGTGTGAAACCATTGCAACACAGACATACCACACTGGGAATATCTGGATAATTTGGAAGTTATCCCATGTTGTAAATGGCTAAGCCCAGCATATCATGCTTCTCATACCCCGGCAAATCATTAATTTTGTTATTAAATAGATTGTGTGTATCGTTAGAAGCCGCTAAAATAGGCTGACACTGTAACTGTGTAGCAGGGAGACTCTATGTGATGTACCCTGAAGATATAAAGAAGACAGAAAATGATGGAGTTACACAGCTCTTCGGCAATGTTTGCTCTTTGAGCTAGCACAGAACAAGCACTTGACTGAAAACAGTTGAGTGTCTCTTCTTATTGTGTCTACAGTATTGTTCATGTTTTTATCACCAGTCAGTCATGCCATTCCATAATTGTTCATTATATGAAAATGCGTTGGTCATGAACATGTTTGACTGGAAGTCAAACTGGAAGTGTGTATGGCCTGTATATCAGCGCCTGGATGTCTACACATCACCTCAAACTCAACTTTGACAAAACCGAGCTACTCCACCTCCCGGCAAAAGACAGTCCTCAAATAGACCTGTCCATCACCCTTGAGAACGCCACAGTATCCTCCTCCCCTATTGTAAGGAGTCTCTGAGTCATCCTGCACAACCAAGTATCATGCGCAGCAAACATCACCGCTCGTGCATGCAGTCTCACTTTACAACATCAGAAGGATAAGGCCGTTCCTCACAAGGGAAGCGACACCACTCCTGGTCCATCCTCCTCCTCCTAGTGATCTCCCGCCTGGACTACTGCAACTCGCTGCTAACCAGACTACCCGCGTGCTCTACCAGTCCCTTATAGCATGTTCAAAATGCCGCAGCACACCTGGGTTTCAACCAACCCATGTAACCCCCCCTCTTCCGAGAACTTCACAGGCTCCCCATTGCAGCTTGCATCCAATTCAAGGCACTTAATATTGAACTACATTCAATATCAATATTGACTACATAGAACGGCCCCAAGCTATCTCCAAGCAATGGTCCAGTTCCAGGCCCCAAAAAAAGAACTTCGTTTTACCACCTCAGCTGGTCGGCTGGAAATGCCACGATTACAAGGTCTCAAGACTCGCTCATCAAAGTTTCGCCTTTTCTCCGTCTTTGTACCACAGTGGTGGAACGAGCTTTCAGCAACAGTCAGAAATGCGGAAACACTTGACCAGCGACCTCGCCACCTCTTACCACTCTCTCCTATCTAAGAGTGTCATCTTTGAATCCCCTTTTAAACTTCTCATGCTCATCGCTCTATAAAAAAAAATGTAAGCACTTTAGTAGCTAGACCATTACCTATTGTGTTTTATATGGTTGATTACGTGGGAATAGGTATGATGACAATATGCTGCAATTGTTCTATTTAGAATATTGTTTGCTTATAATTGCTGGTATATGACCAGTCCAACTACTGACAGATGTACTACATGTAAGTCGCTTTGGATAAAAGCGTCTGCCAAATGCCGTAAACGTAAATGTCTGGTATTACACAATTTAGAAAACACTAGCGGATTGTGTGTGTGTGTGTGTGTGTGTGTGTGTGTGTGTGAGTGTGTGTGCGTGCCCAGGTGTGTGTCTGTGCACTAGTTCACACTTTAAACATTTTTCTGTTTGGAGAAGTTTGTAATTAACTGTTTTTCCCGTGTGTGTGTGTGTGTGTGTGTGTGTGTTTTGTCAGACTTTTTAAAATCAATCTAATTAATTGAAGTACATTAGACCAAGCTGTTGCAGCTCTCTCTCTCTCTCTCTCTCTCTCTCTCTCTCTCTCTCTCTCTCTCTCTCTCTCTCTCTCTCT
>JAODLL010036939.1:0-21903 GCA_026546735.1 Forbesichthys agassizii
GGGGGGGCGGTTAGAGAAGGGGTGGTGTAGGGGAGGTAGGGGTTTAGGAACGGGGATTTAGAAAAGGATTTAAGATTACACAGATTAGTTGTGTAATAGGAGCATTCACGTGGTGTGTTCAAGTGTGCCAAGGTAGCCGTTGGAATGTGGAGCTTTTTGTATTTGCATACGCTAGCATAATGAACACAATCATTCATTCTTTAGGAAGTGGAACATATTCCTCAGAGCAAAGAGGGAATTGATCCACGACAATCTACTGTATAATCACTGTAGCACAGTGCATTATGCTATCAACAAACGAGACTTCGAACTCGCGTGTCAACATCGCGCCGAGCCCAATCAGTCAGCTTAACTGCTCCTATCAATAATCCAATCACGGAGGCATTGACCCTTCCTTAGCTAATTGCGAGTCAATACGGCAGCGCCATTTCCAGTTCAGAGGTCAGCCGAGAGAAAACGGCAACGTCAAAAAGGAGAGGACTCACGTTGGTGATCTCGGGGTCTGGGCACTGGGCGTTTTCGGCTCCAGCGGCGCACAGCTGGTCGTATACACACGCCTTACGCTGGGCACACCACACACACTTGTACTTGGACTCTGTGTTCTTACAGAGGCTGCAGTCCCCCCTGCCCATGGAGCAGTTGTACAGCGTAACTGGAAGAAGGACAGGGTGATATTCAGAGATTACACTGGGCCACAGCTACGTAACAAGTATGAACATTACTAGTCTTCCGTGTGTTTTTTTTTTCTTCTTTCTTTTGGATCACGGCAGTCGCAAAAACAACTAGACATGGTATTACACGTGTCTCTAGCAAAGTGAAATGTTGTGAAAAGCGTGTGTCAAATCCTATTGGGTCGTGTAAAATAATGTAACCATTACCAATCCATTAAATTCAATTCATTCAAATTTCAATTTCGGATCAAAGGCAGCTGCGGTAGCGTGGGGCACCATACTGGCAATTTAAAGCAAAAGCCTCATTAAAATGCAAGAGCGTACCATTCAGCATGCTGTCTATCTTTTTGCGGGACTGCTTGTCCTTCACGTAGAAGAGAACAGTGGTCTCCTGGGACTTATCGAAGGAAAACTACGAAATTGGGAAAGAAAATGAATTATGAATACAGTATCAAGTGATTAATGGCACTTAAGCTCTTCTCATAAAGCAGTGTGGCCTGAAGATCTAGGGGAAGGGGGGGAGGGGGGGGGGGAGGGAGAACTTCATGCCCGAGATATCAATGTTTAAAGAAAGCTTAGCTACGGGGCTAGGTGCTGTTTGACTTCGTTCAATCACAGAGAATACATCATTTCAACAAGCCCAGTGGGGGATGTCTGTCCATTAGAGGGAGCTAGAGAACATCAAAGGGCTCATGAACAAGGTTAAAGGTGATCCGATGTGTGTGACACTTGTAAAACCACATCAACCCTTGTTGACGTGTTTATAGTCTACTCCCGGCTGCATTTATTGCTGCTTTTAGGGCAATGAAATGTTTGCATCCCCATGGGATTCTACAAAGAATGTCACAACAGAGCTAAACTACATTGTCCACCACAGAAATGACCTAAACCAGCTTAGTACAAACAAAAGTTGACATGTCCGTGGAGTGCAATAGCCACTACACGCATCAAGCTATGCTTACGTTAAAGCCACTGAAGGTGTAATATTGACGCTGCTCCACTGTCTTTACCACATCGTCTTCCACGTTTTTCATCAGTTCGGTTCCAATAGTGAACGTATGGTCCTTGAGAACCAGACAGGAATATTTAAGAGTTATTTGGGACATTTATGCTTCAAGACATCAAGAAGATGACGCCAACGTGTTTAAATGCATGGTGCGGCATTCACTGACGGACCTCGTACTGGAGCAGGTTGGTGCCTTCGAAACCGATGGGGATCTTGAAACCCACGGGGATGAGAATTGGGTCTGGATTCTCAAACTGAGGACATTTGTTTTTTGACTTTGTATCCTAAAACGACGACACAAGCAGAGATCAGACATCCAACCTGTCATCAATTCTTATTTTTTAAATATGCAAAGCGCTTAACTGATGGCGCCACTAGCAGCCCACGGATACATGTATCTGTGGAACATCTGTTGTCTTGCAAATTTATACACCAACCAAGAATGTTTCTCTACGCACATGGTTGCAGCTGATAACAAGGATTTCTGTATTTATCCTTTATTCATTAATTCCAGATTTAGATCACTTCATTTATTTGCCATGTGCGGTAATTAGATGTTTAGTTTTGGTTTTCTTAATAGTTTTACCCTTCAAAATGACACACACCTAGTTTGTGTGCAGAATTCACCTTGAGAGTGAAATCAGTGTATTGCAACACTCAACAACCCTCTCTACATCCTACACAGCAAACACGCTCACACCGCTTTACCCCTCCTGCTGCTGAGGCACATGCTCTAGCATTAACTAACCTCGCTGCTTTTGATGATTTTGGGGCCCTCTGCATCGTCCATGTCACTGCAGGTGTGGTCGCCTATGTCCCACTGGCAGCGCCACGCACTGGTGACGCACGCCCTGCACCTGGAACAAGATGGGGCACACACACGCAAGCACGTACGCGTGGGTGCACGAGATAAGGAAGTGCTTTCTCGAATAGATGTAATTAGTCATGCGCGCGCACACACACACACAAACAAATCTCAACATGCAAACTCATCATGCAGCGACCGCCACAAAATCCATGTTTTTTGACAGCTAAATGGATCTCTGCAACTTCTCGTAAACAAAGCTCGTTTATCACACATTCCTGCAAAGGAAAAAAAAAAGTGTGCACGGAACACAGAATAGAATAAAATTTGAAAATAAAAAAATAAAACACACGGGCAGAGATCGACTTTCATGTTTTGATTAATGGAAAAAGGAAACTTCTGAGGCTTGGTAATAAAATAGGGAGAGAAAATGCAAGAGGTGCACCCGATCCCATCATTAGTCATGCATCACGATTTATACACAAAGCCTTCCTCACTCATCTGTTCTCGCGCCGTGGCTCATTTACATCGAGGCTGTCAAGTGACGCTGCGCTCGGTGGCGAGCACGTGCAAAGATTAAGAGTGCGGACTTACGGCGTGTTTTCCGCTTTCCTCACGGTGGCTGCGCAGTTGTAGAACTGGAAGTCTCGCGTTACCAGCCTCACAGTCTGGTTCACATAGATGCTGATGGGCACCGCCACGAAGTCTGTGGGGCAGAGCAAGGAAGGGGTTAAAAAAACATTGAGTGCTGAACCGTGCCCCAGATTTCATTCCTTTGTGATTTGATAGAGAATGCCCGGACACTGTATTAGACTGAAGGAAGGTACAATCAGTTATTGGAAGCTAATACACGTTGTGAAATTCACCAAATATCTTTTTGCATTTTGCTAATTTATCCTTCTCTTTGCGTGCTGGGGAAAAAGTATCTGGTACTTCTACACAGCCCTGACCCCGTAAATAGGAAGATAAACAGTGGTGAACACCGCTTACAGCAACAATGTAACTTGGCTTCATAATGCGATTCATAATGTGAGGGGCACATTCTGAGGGAGTTTGATTTGAGCTTGAGAAAGCGTTAGAGAACTAATACTAATGATTAGGAATAAAATCAAAACAATACACTGGTCACAAGTGGCAAACCAGCACATTTGCTATAGGTGCCCCAGATTAATTCAGTCATTTGATAGAGAACGTCCAAACACTGTATTAGACTGAAGGAACGTTATCATCTCCAACAGGCAAATTACCTCCATTAACTTTACATGCTAATACGTTAGGAATTCTAATCTGATGAAACCATTTGGTTTTCCACTAGAATAGTCATTTTGAGTCATAATAAAAAAGGAACATATTGCAGGGCTGCACCTTGGCCTTCAGGCGTTCGTGGAATGTTGGCGGTGTTGGGAAGATCGCAGGTGACCTGGCCAGAGACCGACACGGTGGCCACGCTCGTGGAAGTGAGGAAGTCGCAGCGCAGGTGGTCGGAGGCCGAGATGGAGGGGAGGGAGGGAACATTAATCCCCACCTGGAAAGAAATGGGACACAAAGAAGCTTTGGAACGCCTAGATGGACGAATTGTATCAGAGTAATTGTATCATTACTGTCTCCATCAGGGCCGCGTGAATAGGTGTGCTTTCTACATCAAACACCGTCGCTGACATGGACCATGCACCATTGGTAGAACGGTGAGGGCCCCACCATTCAGTTTGCAGAACACAGGGCGGGGGTGCTGGAGGTTCAATAATATGGTCTGATGGGAGTAAATTGCAGAGAGCACACACAGCACACGAGGCAGACAAAGGACAGATATTGAAGATGAAAAAGGCATGCAACATTCAAAGGAGGGAAAAGTAGTAGTTGGGAAAACGTGGGGACGGTTATAGAACAGTGTGGGAGTAAAGGATGAAGAGGGGAGCTCCTCCGTCTCCAAGCAGCGAGAATAATCGGCCAGGTCGGTTATAATAAGATGGTTTGGAGTGTTCTGGTTCGATCAATACAAAGCAGAAAAGACAGAGCCCTGGGTCGCTGATTCACAATGGAAACTAGTTTATTATTCGAGCTGTGTATGTTTGTGTGCGCGCTACTGTACGTGGTACAGAGGCAGAGAGAAACAGAGGGGGGGAGAGAGAGAGAGAGGGCGGAGAGGGCGGGGGGGACACACAAAGGACTGAAGAGAGTTTGTGTGCGATTGGGCAGGTCTCTACCTGCTGGGTCTTCTCACAAGAGAGGCTGGAGGGATAGAAAGAGACGATCTTGACACACTGCTGTTGTGGGCTCCACAACCAACCATTCTTCTCTTCTGCCCGGCGGCATTCAGACCTCCTGGTACACCTTCAGACAAAAGATAAAACAGCTCCGATCAGCCATTGGCCCTTTCGCCAGGCCTAAGAAATTAGAGCTAATGGACTTTCAAAATATAAAATTAAAAAAAAAAGAGTGAAACATCCTTTCATTAATAAAATATGAGTTGTTAGTAAGCGTTGGTTGCATTATACATTCCAGAGAAACAGTTGGAACTAAAGTGACTGGGTGCCTTGGTGGTTAGATAGATAGCTGGGTAAAAGTTGGGGATTCAATCCCTGTATTAGCTCCAACTGACACATTTCCTTGAGCAGTTTGAGGTCACTCTGGATAGGAGGATCCAAAAGGGTTATCACATTTATTTACATCTGCTTTTCAAATAGCAACTAAAAACATCACTGTAGAAACCGGGGTCCAAGCAAATTATTGATCATTGTAACATTAGCATCTTAAATACTAGTTTCACCAAAGCTAAAAAAAAAACAGATTCAATTCAATCTTCTTATTCCATAATATAATACAATTTTTTTTTTTTTTAATAAACAGACACACATTATTCCCATCCCCCTCTCCCAATCCTACCATTTCAACTATGAAATACACAGCTGCTTCAACCCTAGCGCTGCAGAAAGCAATATTATGGTCCGGTGGTAGTAAATTGCGGGGACCACCGTCTCTACATAAGCTTGACAAACAGCTTTAATTCCTTGAGGCTCTGCAGACAACGGAAGGCCAAACCAATACGCTGACGTCTAACTGTGACAGTCAGGCGGCAGTACAGGCCAAGCAAACAACACACACACTGCTGTGCTCTTATGGATGCACACGACGGCGTTCGTGAACCTGCGTGTAGCGTTTCCTCTCTCACCTGCCCTCCAGGACGCACCAGCCGCAGTACGGGTCTCTCAGTGCCATGCAGGACTGGCAGTCCTTCTTCTGGCTGCACATCTGCACGGGCACCCTTGTGATCTGTGGTGTTGAGGGAAATACTATGTTAAGCTAGCAACGTCTTAGTTAAGATAGAAACCAATTGTCTACTAGTGAAACATCTGTGCTCACCTACTTAAAGTTTCACTAATTGCATGATTTGAAATCCATTAGGTCAGATTTAATTAAGTGAATTGCTAAGGATACATTTGACAAATGAATGACTGCATCGGCAAAACTACGTATGTTAACACAAATGTATGCCCTTCGATTGAGTCACAGCACAACCGGAACCAAAATAACAACATTGTTGCAATGCTAGTTTCCACCCCAAGGGTAATTCCATACAAACTGATGAGAGAGAAGATGCATGTATAATTATTATTTTTGTTTGGTCCCTGAAGGAGGGTACGCTGGCGCTGATGGCTGCTGCTTCTCCTTTTGTGTCTTCATACTTTAGAGGTTGTTCATAATATTATTGTTTATGTTATTAAGTTAAGTTAGTGGCTTTTAGAGATTTACCCCCGTTCATTTATCCCCGACTGGTCTTCAATTGGTCGAGCCACAGATAACCAGGTCCTGCTAGCTACTAGTAGCCTACTAGCTATAGCCGCATGTCCCGGTGGCCTGTTGAACGGCAAAGTCTGCGTGTTGAGTCTGCCTGGACTTCGGACTTTAGGCAACATAGCCTACATCAGAGGTCATCTAATCTTCCTCTTGTTCCGGCCATACTTCGCGCTGCCTACTGGATACCTGCCCTGCATGTGTGCGATGGCCCAGAGATCGGTGTCGGAGGTTACCGTGTCTCGTGGATTGGCCCTGTTCCGTCTCCGCTGGTGGACTGTGGCTGAGCTGCTGCTGTTGCGTTTGGGGTCCTGTGGCGTGCCCCCCAGCTCTGATTGTCCACCCTGGGAGGCTGGGGGTCTTCGAACAAACTTAAACTCACCTTTCTTTGTTTACATCTTCCAAACGCGCACCACTTGACGAGAGTTCAGGGTTGGACAAGCTGAAGGCTGAATGCCAAATCTGTTAATGTATCTATATCCTTACACTAAATTTGAATGTCTTGCTTTTAATTTAAACTCCCTGGCTCTCAACCTCTGATTGTTTTATATAACTGTATTCCCCTTCCAATATTACTGACCTCTCCATATTTCACCTCAACATCTGCTCAGTCTCCTTTACTCTTCACACTTGTTATTTGTATCTTGTATGTTTAATATGTATGCCCCTGTTTTAGTCAAATATATGTATATTATTGGTCTTTGTATTTGTAATGTATGATGTCCTTGAGTGCCTTGAATAAAATGTATTATTATTATTATTATTATTATGTCTTTCAAACTCAAGGAGGGAACACATAGACTATGATAACACACAAGAAGACATCTCGTGACTTAACATCCACTGTAATCTGTTTGGTGGCCCCTTTACAAATATATCTGAATACTGAGAGCAGACATACCGTTTTCTCAGTGGTAATGTAAATATAGCCAAGACTGCTGTCAAAGAAGAGGTTCCTGTTGACTCTCTCTCCTGTGGTCACTCCAGGGATCTTTCCGTATACCGGGTCTGAGCTGGTGTTCAGATGTGCCTGGAGAGGGGAGACATAAAGCTGTCAAAAAGCAATATTTTGTTTGAATGGCTTGGAATTGGATTAATCGAAAGACAAGTGGGATAGGATTGGCCTCATTATAGAACAGTTAAATGCATAATGTGCAACGGCTAATTACTTCCCCAGTGTTGCACTTAGTATGTCCAAATACATTATGGTAACCATGTGAATGATGCCTGAGAATTAACTTTGTATTGCATACGCTGCAAACGCTGAACCACATATCCATGTGGTTTCACAGGATCACTGGACACTCCGGTGTGACAAAATGGCGATAACTTTCTGTCAATAAAAAGGTCTATAAAAAGGTCTACTCTTGCAGCAACATTAACATGGTGAATGCAGTTGACAACCATGGTAAAAGCCCGGCATGCGAGGCGGTAGACGTTTTGGCTGACGCTTCCGGCTCATGTTTTTTATAGACAGTGCAATGTAAATACGCACTGTACAAATTAAACATTTCACTTTGTTTTTACCCCTGCAGGCCCACCCTGTCACTCCAGCAACTGATCGTTTTGAGAGCGTTGTCAAATATGTTAGGCGGGGTATGACTGTGTTGCTCGCATGAATTGTTATATTGTTAAATATTTGCGATTATACATAACATCATGAATATCATGTTAGGCTAGTAGCCTACTGCAACATCTACGCTGCAATGTATATTAGGATAAAATTACATAGAGGGATAAGGAACTGGGGCAGATAACATATTGTATTTATTTGTGGCTTCAACTTGGTTAAATTATGTAAGGGTGTCATAGCACCTTTTGAAAGTTTCCAGCACATTTTAACAATACCGCCATAATACCTATAACTGTGATAATTCCAGTCACTATGAATGAGACATGAAACTTTCATACTGTTCCATCTCTAAGCATGGATATTACATTATTTCTCTCTCTCGCTCACTAAATATATTGTGGAAGGAGCAATAGGAGCACACTTATCCACACTAGGTCAGCTACAGTAATAGAATTCATGTTTTGACATTTCAAGCTTGCTTAAAAATTCCAGGTTGCTTAAAACTCTCATGGCGATTAGACTGAGGACTAATTACAGGGACAGACCTACAATACACCTCAAGGCTCCATGTTCCAGTGCAACCTGGCATAAATAGAGCAGGGCAGGATTACAGGAGAGCAGAATGGATGTCTACCTTGTACACCTCTCCCTGGTTGGTTCCCAGGAAGGCAATGGTGTGGTCACTCTCCACAGCGACAGCCACGGCAGTCAGGAGGCCCGACTTGGTGACGACCGCATCGGCTTCCAGGGCAAACTCTGGTGTGCTGACCAGAGGGGAATGCAGGAAATCTCCTCCACACTTGTATTCGTCCAATTTATCCCTCTACAAAGAGAAAAGAAGTGGCTAAATATTATGTCACACATGCACCATGTAAGACGGGCCCAGATATTGCTAGCAGATATATTGTTGCTTGCATGTTTGATTATAGGGCCCATGCAATGTAAATAATTCTCATTTAAAATCATCTTATTTTAAGTTATTGAATCTGCAAGGCCTGCACGGAAGATCACTTACTGCAAGTTTGGATTTACAGATTTCCAGCTTGGGCGCGTACGGGATATCCACCGCCATCCTATCACCGATTTTGCCCGACTCGCAGTAGCAGGCACTGATAATCTCCACCAGCTGCTTATTGATGGCGTTCAGCGGGTACATGCAGAGTGCCGACTCACCGCCATCGTCCTGGCTCGCCACCATGAACAGCACTTTGTCCCAGGTGTAGACCTTGCCGTACTTGTCCGAAGCGTCCGACATGGCGCTCGCTAGCTCCTTGCCCGGAGACGCTACGTAGGCGGCCTGCACTTTGCTGTAGCGGTTATTGGCGCCGCAGCTCAGCTGCAGCTCTGTGTAGGAATAATAATGGTCGTCGCTCTCGCAGAGGCGCGAGATGAACGTGACGTTGCGCTTCTCGATGCCGTCCAGCGAGCGCGAGAACAGGAAGTAGACAAAGCCGTCCTCCTTGAAGGCGTGCCGGAAGTCGTGCAGGAACTTGGTCAGGAACGGCGTGGTCTGCACGGCCGACGCCTCGATGATGCTCTCGAACACCGCCCACTCGCGGTAGTCCTCCAGTATGCGGGTGCTGATCAGCTTGGCGCTGTCGTGGTTGCCGAAGCCCTTCCCCACCAGGAAGACGCTGAAGTCGCGGCCGTCCTTGGCGTACGTCGACATCACGCCCACGACGTTCACGTGCTCCTCCATGCTGGCCACGTAGGTCCTCTCGCCCTTGTTGTCCACGTAGTACAGCTGCTGCTCCACGTTGGTCAGGTTGAGCAGCGAGCAGATGCCCCGGTAGCGGCTGCCACAGACTATGAGCGAGCCGTTGGCCTGGTGAATCAGCAGCAGCTTGTTGAGGTTGTCCATGGGCCGGGTGTCCGTGCAGGAGGAGGCGGGGGGCGTGCAGCCCAGGGCGTCCTCCTTGGGGCCCGTCTTGGCACGGGCCTCCAGCTCCAGCGAGGGCCCCAGCTGGTAGATGGCGTTGACAGTCCCCAGGTAGACGCGACCGCCGCTCGGGTCCTGCACTACGTTGTTGATCGCCATCTCCGAGGTGAAGGAGAGGGGAGCGTCTCCTTGGCAACGGGCGTGCAACAGGAAGACAATTAGCAGGGGACAGAGGCGGGCTGCCATCTCTAGGCGAGAGGGGGACACAAAGGAGGGAGAAATTAGCATTGCAGTCAGGCGCAATCTACGCTTACGGGAGTACATTACATGGGTTGTCGGACTGGCGCAGACGCGTGTGTGCGTGCTGGTCGGCTGTAGGTCAGCGAGCTTACACTCGTGAGTGCACAGTGTGTGAAGAGCATCGTGATAAGCTGTCTGGCTATCAGGGGGGAAACGATCAAACCTAGAAAGAGATTAGCGACCGCACGTGATGCCAAACGTGGATGCGAGTCACTCCACTTGGACCCCAGGTCTGACTGAAGGCACAGCTGCATTCACCGACTGGTGAGGCTTCGTTGTAACGGCCTACGGGGCGCCTGCGTGTTCTGTACATTTAGACGAGATATTATATTATCTATTATATTATTTGTAACTGATGACAGATTTTAAAAGGTTTTGGGAAATTTGGTGCCAGTTTCCGTGTGGCGTGTAGTCTACTTTAATGATTCATCGCATTAGTCCAAACTACAGAGATAGTCTAAAACTCTAAACCGATATTCAGGCTAAATGATTTTACACAGAACTGTTCATTAATAAGAAATGCTAACCAATTGCTGTATCCACATACATCCTGCATCATAGGAAAGCACATGTGAACATCACTGTTGTGCCATTCAAACACGCCACATGTTAACAGGCATCGCAAGTGCCATCTCTTTGTTTGGACGCAGCGTGATCACACGAACATCCACAGCTCTCTCGTGCGCTGCCTAGCAGCAGGCTGTGTGGTGTCCTCCCGACTCAATGCTGATTGCCCAGGCGGTGATAAATGCAAGCGTGCAGGTGGTTGGTGAAGTTGCTCTGGCCCACACATCGACTCGGCGTCCCCCTGCGAGCATTCTTTTTCCAGCTTACGCTACGCCACACACACACTCCCCTGTAACGTACCCTTCTGCTCGTTTCACCTAGCCAGTTAAGCCCACAGCTGCACTTGTCAAATTGAAAGCCCCTGATGCAGCTTCCAGGGAGTTAGCTGCAGGAGCTATGTTTTATTATGTTAACCTGCCTTCTAAATGGGGAGACCACTGATTAGACATTTGTCCAAGGGGGCTCCCCCAGTTAATTTGGCCAGCAAACTGCTATTTGCATTAAAGTGTCCGCGTGCTATTGTCCACCCACCCAATTCTGTGACTTTGTTTTGCATTCCCAGCCACAGTGCTTTGCTTCTCCCAGAAACCATTCCACTAAATGCATCTTGCCCTCTTTAATTCACACCATTAAATAATTCCATTTAAACTGAAATGATGCAATAAAAACCCATGATTGTGCGTGTTCAAAGCAGGTGTGTGTGCGTGTGTGTAATTTACAGTTAAATTAAGGCGGTTAGTGAATGAAATTCACATCCGTATACGACCAAATATCTGGATTACTTCCTGCCCATTAGCCACCAAATACGAAACTAAATGAGCTAGTAAGCTTGCCCTTCTATTGGCATGACTAAGGGCTGTCCTATAAAAGCCATGTGTGTTCATTATCTTCGATAATATGCAGCTGGGGAATTTGAGATGGGATTCAACTGTATTTTATCAGAGAGTAAAAACACGACACTTGTTAGTTTGTGGTGTGGGTCAAGACCATGTAGTTCTATGGGCAGAAGAATCTATCTACACCAGCGAGAATAACCCCACGCATGTCTTCTCATTGCAGTTTAATATTTGTTAGTTATTTTCCTAATGTTTGTTTGTTTGAGCTGCTCTAAGCTTGTTAAGCCTGCAGTGCTCTTGAGACTGGGGTACATTCTTGAGAGGGAATAGTTGCTGTTGATTGTGGACCTGCACTTCTGATTGATTCCTAGCTCAGGCAATGTGTTTGAAGGTCTTTACTATACGTTTGCATCCCTACCACACCCAAAAAAAAAGCAGGTTACATCTGGGAGAAGCACAGGATGGCAAGTCAGTCAAGTGGGCCACGTTCATTAAAAATCCAGCTCACTCCAGCTTAATGTTTCCATATCAGTCTTCGTCAAAGTGCTGTGAGCTTTGAAACATTTGGTGAAATTACAGTGTTTGGTTTTTAATAAACAAGTGCTCTAATGCCTCTCTGCATGCGTGTGATGCATGCTGCCCTCAAAAGGAAAATGGCTTTTAGCCTGTATCAATGCTCAAAATGTGAGTCGATTATGCAAAACATTTTCTCTGACAGAATATTGTGTTGTTTCCCCTTGTCCTATCAAATGTACTGTGACAAAGCAACCTCCTCTGTGCAGGGGAACAATGCTAATATATCCGTCCTGGGTAGTCCATTCAGGTTATAGCCATCTCCATCTCCTCTTACTTCTATCACTTCAAAGAGTATCATCTATTCATGCAAATCCTGCCGTCGCACCACATCCAAAAAAGAAATCCGTTATACAAATTTGACTCAGGCTTCATGCTGTGGGTCACCGGAAACATTTCCTCTCCCCTCCCCCTCCCCCCTGTCCTCTTCCCCAGCCAGAGTAGACCTCCCCCGCTTGCAGGATCACTTTTCATGCTTTTTTCTCATGACTTTAATCCGTCAGGCCGGATATACAGAGGCTTCAAAGAGTGAGGGCGGCCATCTGGCAAAGGTGGCATAGGTGGAACCAGGTTCCCCCGTCCCACCAGACCGTTGCAGCTCTGTCTTCCCCACCAACGCACCACTACGGGGACGTGGCAACCGCCAGTCGCATCCAACACATGGGCATGCTGAATAAATAGAAGGCTGCTAAATGTAGAGACAGCTAATGAAGCCTCCAATGGCCCGGGATAAATAATAATGAAACGCAGCAGGCGCTAACGAAGCAGACACATCTGCAAACGGCAATCCTGAGAATGGTGGTTAAATTAAAAAAAATGTAAAAAGTGCCTTTTACCGATAGAAGAGGTTGGGTTTACTTTGCGGTAGCGGTGGTAACTAATTCGATGTGTCTGTCTCTGCGCGTTTCTTTCCCCTTGTACTTCATAAAGTAGCTGCAACCCATTTTCCATCAGGTTTATCACTGTACTAGCAGGCAAGGCAGATTAAAGGAAATATTTACCGATGGAAAGGCTTGAAAAGCGGGGACAAAAAAAAGGTGTGTTCCATTGTTGACTCTCGTACACACACACACACACACACACAGACCCCGCCATTTTTCACCCCTCCAACCCCCCGCCAGAAGCGGGAACTTGTCTGGACAGGAAAAGCAGCTCTCAGCAGAGGAAAATGAAAGATAATTGAAAAATAGCAGGTGTTTGCCTGGACACACACAGATTTGTGCGCCTGGAGTTGCGTGCGCGAGTGTGCGTGCGTGCCCATACGGGCGCGTGCGTGCACAGCTTGAAGTGCTGACAAGGTAATCCCACTCCGAGCGCGCTGAGACACTTCTCTTCAAGCTGCCGCGCGGCGCTCCTTTGACACGGGGCCACGCAAACACTCGACAGCAATGAGCACGCATGCACGTATGTGTGGGGTGGGGTGATAGGGAGGGGCGCAGCGTTTACCAGAAAAGAGAAATGTACACTCATTGGATCACACACGCACCATCACTTCCAGTGCCAACTGCTGATCTGGCTCTTTTATACCAGCGTGGGCGCTCCTCTGACTCATTAAAACAGATAACAGGAAAATAAACCTGTACACCCGCGAAACATAATGGAGTATCACCCCGTACGGACGCACTCAGCATTTCCATATCGGAGGCGTTTGTGACAGATGCTGGTGCCCGACAGTGACGAGGATATTGGCGGAACGCGCAAGCTGCCTTTCGATGTTCCGCGATGATTTAAAAATTATTAAATAATAAAAGACAGAAATATGCTTTTTAAATGAGTTGAATGTCCCCAAGAGGCAATGGGGGTGCGTTGCGATGGGGTTACCGAGGGTTTATTGCTCAATTGCAAATATGCTCGGCATTTCTCACAGCGCAGGAGTGTGCTGGGAAGGCCTGATAAAGCCCCTGAAAAGGGAACGCGGCGAAGGGGGCCCGACAGCCGTACGAGTTCGAGCAGCCGGAAGCGAGGGGGGCCACGTCTTCCATTTTCCTCGCCACAACAGCGCGGGGTGGCAGAGAAACAAAATGGCATTGTTGAGATGAACGAAGAGTAAAATTGTACTTTTCTCCACCCCCCCCCCCTCCGTCTTGATGTACAAACATCGCGTGGCCTCATACGTACAGTGAAATGGTTGCAGGAGGGTGCTTCGGGAAGCTGCTGCGATGACGGCCATCCAATTTCCATATGAACAATTACCCTGCCAATAGGGCTGGCAGTTCATTCATTTCAATTTGACTGACTGGGAGAGCCACCCTCAACCCAGGCAGCCAGCCCAGCCTTTGTATTCAGGACACCAGGCGTGGAGGAGCACCGCTGTGTCTGGTTCAGAAGCCTGAATATGCTCACGTCTTTTCAAATTGACCTGTGACTCAAGGGGCACCTAGATGACAAAACTTTCCTACAAGACCCGAGTGTGTGTGGGTGTGTGTGTACCATGTCCCTTCCCTTCAATTCCCCAGATTAGGACCAAGAGCCTGGCTTGGCTGGCGGTCATTGGAAAAACGTGACAACAAAACAGAACAAGCCTACACGCTGAACATTCTAAGTGTGCACGCACGCACACACACACCTCTAACGTTTGTTAGCAAGTGCCCCATCACATTTATTTTATCATTTGCCTCCAGAACACACACACACACACGTTCAACAAACAAACCATCCATCTTTCTGGGCTAATCTCCCAGTGGTGACCTCCTGGACACTGAAACCCTCCAGCAGGAGCAGCGCTGCTGCTTGCTGTGTGTGGACACAGCTGGTGCAAGAGTGGCACCTGATTACACCACCATGCTGAGTGTACTAGAGGCACCTTCAGCAGCCAGTGGCCCTGTTGTGTCTGTCTGTCTGTCCACACACACACACACACACACACACAGGATGAGGAACATATGGCGGTAAGCACACCAAAACAAACAGCACAACTCATAACGAGATGCTGATAAGTTGATAAGTGATGGATGGTCTCCTTTCGGGGACAGTGGCGAACGCCAAAATTGGTGATGGCGGGAAACAGTCTAGTTGTCCCCCCCCCCCCAAAAAAAAAACAACTAAAATAATTATAATTAAAAACACACACCACCCACGACCACCACTATTGTACGCCACACTACAAAGACACTCGCACACTTAATCACACAACAAACACAGTCAATTAAGAAGTCAGGCAGCCAGACTGACTAGTGGGAAAGAATCCATTACACACTTTATTGGTTATAATGATTTCACTTTGACGGCATAAATGCCAATGAGCCGTGAAGGTATCTTGTAATGTGGTTTAGTCTCCCTGCACCAGCGTTTATGTTGCTTTGAAGGGGAACGCTGATCTAGCCCTAGCAGGAGTTTGTGTGAGGGTTCACACAGTCGACCGATGGAAAAGTTGCAACCAAACATGCTGCTGCAGCCAACTAATGCAACTATAATCATTTGTCACTACCCAACCCTGAACGCAGGCAGGATGTCGTGACAACACTATTACACCAGCAGTGTAAGTACTATTGTGTGTTCTTGAGAAAGAGTGCTTTGTCCAGACTTGTCAGAGAGAGAGAGAGAGAGAGAGAGAGAGAGAGAGAGCACAAGCAAGAGACAGTTTGAGCTCAAGTAAGCTAACCACTCACACACACACACACACAGTAGTGACAGCTGCTTTGTGAGAGCTGATAGGTGACCGTCACTCATAAAGATAAGTCGGAATTTGCGATGTGACAGAGGGCTGAGATATAACCACTGGCGTGGCCCTGAAACATTTTGCTTTTGTTAAATGGTTCAAAGATGTGCTAGCATTTCTCAGCATATGAAAAAGGTCAGGTTTAACACATACAATGATAGCTAAAATAGCTGCCAAAGCAGTGAATTGGAGGGAGGGGGAAGGGGTACATCATTAAATTAAATTGGAGCTACAAGGAAGGAATACTTTCTGCTAGTCATGCAGAAGGAAATTATGCTACTTTTAATCAGTGGAATGTGGAAAGCTAATTACAGAAACTATTGGCTGCAAGAAAATGTATCTACTTAACACTCAGGTATAACAAACCACAAGTACACTGGGAAATAAGAAAGCCTTCTGAAAACCTCTTTCAGTCCCTTTATCATAACAGTTTGTACACGCATCATAAATCACCAACTTCTTTTACAGTAAACGTCTTCAAAAGCAATTGGGATAATGTACATTTTATTGATTTTCACATAATCCTTTTTTATTTCTCCCCTTCACTATACGCATTCACACAATCAATAAATCACCAGCAATTCATATTTTACAGTAGGCTTAAATAAACCTTCAAAAGCAGTTAGGATAATTATAATTCTCATACGGTACTTTTTATACATCTTGTCCATTGAACACAAGCACTATAAAACGCCTTAAAACTATTCCCTGTTTACAGTAGGCTGCAAATACATTCAAATGATATTAGGATAAAGTAGATATTTTGCAAACAGTAAGTATAAACAAATTATAATAAAATAAAACATAGTATTTACATAGTATTAAGTACACTTTGTCAGGATTTCTGAAACTGAAGAAATCTTGAGACCTTAGGGTAATTTTACAGACCAACATGGCATTTTGTGTTAAGAGCACCTAGCTGCCCTTATCCTCCATTCTCATCCAGACCTGCCACTGATCCTTGCTCCACACAAACATACAACTTCCATCATCCATCAGCATTGCTACTAACAGCCAAAGGGTATGGAGAAGGCTGCTAACCAGGGCCTGACTAATGGCTAAACAAACACTATTACCAGGCCTCTGTGGCCGAGCACTGAACTACAGGAGCCCCTGAGCAGCAGAGGCTCTTACCACTTAATCCCCGATGTCCTGATCTGCACTCGGCTGCTCTAGACTCGAGTCGGGCTGAGTGAATGGTCACTAATGAGGGACAAAGTACAGGAACATAAACGCCTAAAAGGGTCTTGGCCAGAGGGCCACATTACACATATGACAAACACACTCATTTACACACAAACGCCAAGCGGAGCTGAGAAGCGACACTATTAAGAGGGTGTGGGAGGCGAGCGTCTTCTCGGTCATTTCTGTCGCTAAAATAAAATGAAATAAAAAAAACACGGGGAGAAGTTAATGAGGCTGTTACACCCCACTGTTCCCCTGATAAGTCTGCTGATTACGCCACATGTTCAGGCAAGAAGTGTTCGTCACCTGACCCGAAGCGGTCGTCTGCTAATCATATCACAAATCATAAGCGCACTTTTCAGTTTTTCAATTGGCACGCGCGCACACATGCAGACGAGCGCACACACGTACATTGTTGTGTAGGCACATATGGTGCACTACACACAAAACACCAACCTCTGTCGTTCCCACACTCATGCTTGCTCATACACACACATTCACACCCACAATCTCTCACACACACACACACACACAATCAAGTGTGAGTGAGTGAGCGAGCCAGCCACTCGGTGTGAGTGGGTGATTAGGCCCAGGGAGACCAAGCCTGACCTTTCCCCGCTACTCAAGCCCTCTGTGCGCATGTGTGCTTTTATGACTCAGTGGCCGTTAGCTGCAGGCCCCCACCACTTCACAGGAGATGGCGCTGCCTGAGAAAAACTGTGGAGTATGTTATTAGAAATCAAACTAAATACTGCTGAAACTTTTGACCACTTTATGTAGAAGTATTAGAAGTAGTCTGTCGCATTACCTGTTTGTCTGGGTCTGGCGCTAGATGTTACTTCAATAGACCCAATTCTACCAAAAGCAGAGAACACAGAATAACCTAAATTCATACAACTTGTAAGCCCGTTTTGACTTTAAGTGGATGACCAAACGCTAAAAGCTTCTCGATTCAACGTTAGACGACGATCACTCAATAGAAGCAATCAAAACAAGAGGCATCCTCTCTCCCTCACCAAGTTGTACAAGCAAACTTCCATTAAGAGGGTCTAATAACCAGACACATTAACACCTGTGAGGACAGGGGCTCTTAACACTTATTATATTAAATTAGGATTTTCTACACAGGCTACACAGCAAGAACATGAACATTCAATAGCACTTCTCGTAACTGTGAAAGACGCCTATTCACCGACAGGACAAACTAGAACGCAGATTACAAAAAGCTTCCTCCAAAGCAAAAGCAGCCTGGAGACCCATTCTATGTAATTCCTTGCGCTACTGACCTCTAGCAGGTAAACAAATGACATATTGCATGTTTAAATAAGACAGTCGGACTGAGAGAGGGCTAGGAACACGTGAAAGTAAGAACATAGCACAATGCTGTAAGAGACAGAGGGGGAATGAGGCAGAAATATGTGAAGCAGTAGAACGGCAAAAAGGAGAAAGAAGGGAAAAAAAAACATGGTCACTCATGAATCCAAATTGTGACCCCTTGCTCTCTCTGCTGTGTGCATGACAAACAGTGGACGTATAGCAAACTCCGCCTCTTGTTAGCCACACACACACAGCCATGTAGTTGCATTCCACTGTATGAGTCAGAAGGCTGTAGAGGAAATAGGGGGTTGGGACAGATGTGGAATGTTGAATTTCCTTACAGCAGAGTAACAAACAGAGGGCAAACAAGTTAGCTTTTGGCCCAGCGCTGTGCAAACTAGGGTCAGGATTTTCCAGTGGTCTAGAGGCCCTCAGTTCAAACTCCAACAACAGCCTTCTTGTAAGCGTTGTTGAGCAAGAAGATGCATAAAAACCTTTTACCTGCTCTCCCTGCACATGCCAAAACAACCAGTGTAACTACCCCCTCTATCAGGAATGGCAACGTTTTCACTTCGTCAGCAAGATGACATTAAAAGATGGATTTCACATGAAATTCAGCGGAGAGGTTAGCCATGGGCCAATGACAAATGACAACATTTTGCTTAAAACACCCATTTAAGCAAAATGGATTCATCATCGTTTGGAGAAAACGTTCAGTGGGTACAGTATAGGCCACAGTGAAGACATGGCACTCCACTGAGTGCCCTCTAGTGGTGAAGCTTAACAATAGGGTCCTAACAGTACGTTCTCTTTGGCTTTGATGCTGAAAAATACATTCACACACATCCAGAGGTCTCTCTCTCTCTCTCTCTCTCTCTCTCTCTCTCTCTCTCTCTCTGATCTCAGAGGAGATAGCGAGCGGATGCTCACAGCTGATGGGGGTGTGGCGTGACGCCCAGGTTAATTAAGTTTGAAATCGTGGCGATGATCAGCGGGCGCTGCCAGCCAGCCGGGGTACCAACCTACCTCGACTTCACCACGACAGTGCCCCTGGCTACCTCGACTCCACCAGGCTGGCAGGTGAGAACAGCACGCGTGTGTGTGTGTGTGTGTGTATGTCTGCGCTGTCTTTGTGGGAGATAAAGGGAGCGAAGGTGATCGCATGCGCCCGCTGTGTGAAGGAGGATGAATGCAGACAACGGAGGCGCATGTTCGTATCAGGGTAAGTCTGAATGGAAGAGAATAATCAGGCAGAGGAGTCAAATGTGCACATGCCAGGGAGCGCGCGCACACACACAACATAACAGGCATTCTCCAAATCCCATCCAGACTGCAGGCCTTCGCAGGGCCATGATTGCTCTGTTCCCTCGGAGGTTTCTGTAAGGAGCTGCAGTGATTGCGGATGTACTGTATGTCCCATTGACATGGGCTGCACGTACTGTAGAATGCCCCCTACCCCCCCTCCACCTGTAATCCTATGAAAGATGGACTCCAGCTATTAGGGAGAGGCTTAAAAAAGTAAGGAAGGAAGGAAGTAGAGTCTCCCCCCTCCTACACACACATACAAACCTATTTAACACTTACAGGATCAGGGGGGCTATTATGCCAAGAGGGTCAATATCATACCGCTGGCCATGCCATGCCTTGTATGAGAGTGTGTGTGATTTAGAGCAGGCACATATATGCATTTCCCCGCCACAGAACAGCTCTGTGGCGCCTGCCACATTCCACACACAAAAAAGAGGGGCATATTGCAGCAATTTCAACATATCGCCTCTGCCAAAGGCTGGGGGGCTTTCAATTCTTTTTCAATTACAGTGGGGCCATACTGCGGCCGCTGTTTCTAATCATACGCGGACACGCAAAAGGTCAGAGAGAATTAGCGGCCCCCCCCCCCCCCCCCCCACCTTCCCTACACAGAAAATAAATAAATAAACTGCTTTAATCAGGTTACAGATTGCCTGATAAGCCGGTGTGGGGGAGGGGGCATTAGTGACCAGACATGTGGCGTAGCGACTCGCCGTCATCCGCACGCCATCTCTAAAAGGTGCCACGGCATCTTTTATGTCAGGTGAGAGCGCTGACATTCTGTCACAGACAGACTTCAGATGTTGTGGAAGAAAGAGTGGAAACATCAAAGCCATGGCGTTCCTTGGCTGTCGGCTCAAACACCAAACACGCACACGATATGCGTACGCACGCACGCACGCACACACACACACACACACACACACACACACACACACACAGACACCCACGCAGCGGTGATGTTGGCGTTGGAGTGAAAGATGGCGTGGAGGTCTGCCAGTGGGGGCCCTGCATTCCAGTCTCTTTATCTACCTAGCCTTCTGTTGATAATTACAGTGGGGCGCACACTGAGAGCCGGGGCAATTATCACCGAGGCCATCGCGAGAACAGCATCCGCCCAAGGTCAGCCCCCTTGTTCAATTTCACTTCTTCTCCCTGCCGCACAGCCAATTCCCCCAGCCCTCCCTCACCGCTGCCCCCGGGTCGCCGTTCACTTCTGGGCTAACCTCCTCTGCAGGACGACCAGCGTGTCCACATTCATTCATTTATAATCACGTTCTGCGCTGAAAAATTTTTGGATTTTCCTTTTTTGCCTAGAATGTGAAAGATTCAGTCTGGAATGGACTGACACCCTGCCCCCCATCCCTCCCCTCCCTCCGTTGCCTAGGCGTCCAACTCTGCCACCCTCGTATAGCTTGCCGCTTGCTATCTGCGTCCTGGTCTGCTGAGTACAGCCAATTTCCCCGCTTGCTTGGAGACATGGGCGCCATGGCCTCCAGGATGTGTGCGTGTGCCGCTTAAAAAAGGCATCAGACCCCGCTCGACTCACAGCAGGCTCTCGAGCCACGTTGCCCTTAACGTTGCGTCCGCACGGCCTCGCATCAGTAAACCACCATAGAGGAAACAAACGCCCACAACCGGTAAGTTTATATTTCTGGCGTCGCTCCCAGCTGGATGTTGGTTGGCAATTTAAAAATGATCTATGCAAATGTAATTTCACTGTGTGTCATCTAACATAGCCAATTAATGAGCGAGCTTCTCCTACCCAACTAGAAATTAACGAGGGTAGATATAATAGCTAGATTAATGTGTTTTTCTGGCACTTGCCTAATTGCTAGAAGACTCCGGTGGGGCCAGTGTGAGCCGGCTCATTTCTACGTGTGATGGAGTGAGTGAAAAGAATCGGGGGAGAAGTGCGTGTGCCAACTCTATTTATCATTTATAAACTTTGTTGTCTCCCTTAATGGCTCTTATGGAGAGAATTGGGGAGCTCGCATTTACTTCAAGTGAAGTGACTAGATAATTTGTCAAATGAGATTTAAAGTTAAGATGACTGTGGATATACTGCGGATTTCAAAAGCAAAACTCGTACAGTAGTCTGGACAGAATATCAGTGGATTCACTGATGAGAAACGACAGCTAAAAGCAGTAAAGGCTTGCAGAGGAGGGGAAATAATACTTTGCCAGAAGACGAGTGAAAAAATAGAAAGGAAAACAAAACGAGAGAGAGAAAAAACCAGCTTGAGGATCCAGAGCAGCACGCATCAACAAGGCGGGCTTTTGTTTGCCTGAATCCACAGATTGTTCTCTTTGCCAAGGGTGAGAACGCTAATCCGCTGTGTGTGTGGGGGAAGGGGGGGATTTACACAGAGTATCCTTATTAGTGAATTTGCAGTGTGTGTGTGTGTGTGTGTGGGGGGGGGGGGGGGGGGG